>CM063009.1:0-16747 GCA_031878705.1 Tapirus indicus | reverse complement strand
AAAGAATTTTTGAATTAGTTGTTGTTGTATAATTGGTTGAGAACGTTAAAAAAATTTATTTTTCAGATCTAGGGGGATGTCAGTCTACATAAATTTTATTGGATGAAGTAGCATGCTGGTATTAGTTTAGGGTATTTTTATTGGTTGAAAAGAAAATTAGGCTTTGTAGATTTCATGTGTTTGGCTTTGTTTTTGGGGTTTGGCAAAGCTCTAGTAGATACATGGGCGTAAGGCTTAATGGGGGGAGGGGGGGTTTGGTTAAGATAATTGTATACCTGATAGTGCGCGTGTATGCGTATACGTGTGTATGCGTATACGTGTGTATGCGTATACGTGTGTATGCGTATACGTGTGTATGCGTATACGTGTGTATGCGTATACGTGTGTATGCGTATACGTGTGTATGCGTATACGTGTGTATGCGTATACGTGTGTATGCGTATACGTGTGTATGCGTATACGTGTGTATGCGTATACGTGTGTATGCGTATACGTGTGTATGCGTATACGTGTGTATGCGTATACGTGTGTATGCGTATACGTGTGTATGCGTATACGTGTGTATGCGTATACGTGTGTATGTCCTGTGACCATTGACTGAATAACACCTTATGGTTAAATTATGCGGGTGAACCACGTTCAATTTAAGTCCAGCTACAATATGTTTGAGTGTGTTAAGGCCTCAGACGGCCATAGCTGAGTCATAGCATCCCCAAATTATAAAAAATACCAAATGCATGACATCACAGTTATGTGTGAGCATGGGCTGATTAGTCATTAGTCCATCGAGATGTCTTATTTAAGAGGAAAGAATAGGCGATTTTAGGTGAGATGGCCCTGAAGTAAGAACCAGATGCCGGATACAGTTCAGCTTAGGAACCCCCACGATTTATGGGCCCGGAGCGAGAACGAGGACACGTTGTGAAAGGGTTGATGATTTCTCGGAGCTTGGTGATTAAGAATTTGTTGTAAATGGTGATATGCATGTTGTCAAGAAATGATTTGACTGAATGGGGTATGTACGATCAACAATAGTATGTATTATGTAAGGTCAACCGTTAGACTTTGGAATATGATATTCGTGTTGTTTATTCACATTATGTTGTGTTAATCAATTTATGTTTTATGCAAGATCAACAATATAATGTACATGCTTATATGCATGGGGCAAACAATTTAATGCACGATATACATAGGGCGTGAGTATATGAGGATTCTAATACTGATGTGTTACACATTGTGATTTTTATCATTCAATTGTGAGTTCAAGGAATAGTTTAAGTAGAATTTCAGCTTTGGGTGTTGATGGTGGAGCTATAGCTTCTTCCTTGAGAGTCTTGGGGAGGGGTTATTCTCCTTTTCTGGTTTACAAGACCAGGGTAATGGATATACTACGAAGACTCTTCATTTTAGGAAGTTGTTTTCGATTATGCCTATGATGGGTAGGCATACTAGGATTAAGGAGAAATATAGAATTGATGCTAGTTGACCGATGATGATGAATGGGTGTTCGACTGGTTGTCCTCCGATTCATGTGAGTGTGAGTAGGTCTGCTACTAGTAGTCAGAATATGCATTGGCTTAGTGGTCGGAATGTTATGCTTCGTTGTTTTGATGTGTGGAGTATTGGAATGATTGCTAGAATTAGGATGGAGAGAATTAAGGCTAATACACCTCCTAGTTTGTTGGGGATAGATCGTAGGATTGCGTAGGCAAATAGGAAATACCATTCTGGTTTAATGTGGGGAGGAGTGCTGAGGGGGTTGGCTGGGGTATAGTTGTCGGGGTCTCCCAGTAGGTCGGGTGAGAATAGTACTAGGAGGAGTAGCATTAAGATTAGTATTAGAAAGCCTAGGATGTCTTTGATTGTGTAGTATGGGTGGAATGGGATTTTGTCTATATCGGACGAGATTCCTGATGGGTTGTTGGATCCTGTTTCATGGAGAAATAATAGGTGTACGATTACTAGGGCTAAGATGATAAATGGGAGGATAAAGTGGAATGCGAAGAACCGGGTTAAGGTAGCTTTGTCGACGGAAAACCCCCCTCAGATTCATTCAACAAGGTTAGTACCAATGTACGGGATGGCTGATAAGAGGTTGGTGATTACAGTTGCGCCTCAGAAAGATATTTGGCCTCATGGTAATACGTAGCCTATGAATGCTGTTGCTATTACTGTGAATAGTAGGATGATTCCAATATTTCATGTTTCTAGGAATGTGTAGGATCCATAATATAGACCTCGTCCTACGTGAATAAATAGGCAGATAAAAAATATGGATGCTCCGTTGGCGTGAAGGTAGCGGATGATTCATCCGTAATTTACGTCTCGACAAATGTGGGTTACAGATGAGAAAGCGGTAGTTGTGTCTGATGTATAGTGTATAGCTAGAAATAGGCCTGTAATAATTTGTAGGATCAGGCAGATTCCTAAGAGTGAGCCAAAGTTTCATCAGGATGAGATGTTTGATGGGGCTGGTAGGTCGATAAATGAATGATTGATGATTTTGATTAGTGGGTGGGATTTTCGGATGTTAGTCATTAGGTGTTCTTATAGTTGAAATACAACGATGATTTTTCATGTCATTGGTCATGGTTAGATTCCATGTGGGAATGATGATGACATATATTGTGTTTATTTTGAGTATTATTTTTGTGATTAGTTTTGTGGGGTTTTCTTCAAAGCCTTCGCCTATTTATGGGGGTTTAGTGTTGATTGTGAGTGGTGGGGTTGGTTGTGGTATTGTCATGAATTTTGGCGGATCTTTTTTAGGGTTGATGGTGTTTTTGATTTATTTGGGGGGTATGTTGGTGGTTTTTGGTTATACGACGGCTATAGCTACTGAGCAGTATCCTGAAGTATGGGTATCTAATGTGGTTGTTTTGGGTACATTTCTTTTAGGATTATTAATGGAATTGATTTTGGTTTTATATGTTGTGAAGAGTGGGGAGACGGAATTTATGTTTGGATTTAGTAGCGTGGAAGATTGAGTGATTTATGATACTGGGGATTCAGGGGTTTTTAGTGGGGAAATTATAGGGGTTGCTGCGTTATATAGTTATGGGGTTTGAATTGTTATTGTTACGGGTTGATCACTGTTTATTGGAGTTTTAGTTATTTTAGAGGTTACTCGTGGAGGTTAAGTAGGAGTAAGCTTAAGGTTATGGTGATTAGAAATGAGAGGAAGTATAATTTGATTAGGCCTTTTTGATTTGAGATCAGTGTTGAAGTTTTCATTTGAAGGTGAGAGATTGATTTTGGTAGAATTGTTTCTAGTCAGATTGAGTCTAATAGTAAGGATGCTGATTTTTGGCTTATCGATAGGTTTATGAGTGGGGGGATTCGGTGTATAATGGTTGGGAAATATCCGAGGAGGTTTGAAAAGTTGAATAGGCTTGAGGGGTGTTTGAGTTTTAGGTTATATGTTATTAAGCCTAGTTCGAGTCCTAGAGTAAAGCCTAGGATAGTTACGGTAAGGGCAGTTATTTTTAGGTAGTGAGGTATAGTTATTTCTGGGATGTTAGTAGGGTAGATGTTATTAGAAATGAAGAAACCAGCGAAGATGCTTCCAATTAGAAGGCGTTTGATGGAGTTTATTAATGGAGGGTTATTTTCGTTAATTGTAATGAGAGTAGGAAAGCGTGGTTGTCCTAGGAGCGCGAAGAAGATGATTCGAGTGCTGTATACGGCTGTTAGGGATGTAGCAATTAGAGTAATTGTTAGGGCTCAGGCGTTGGTGTATGACGTGTTGGCAGTTTCGATGATTAGGTCTTTGGAGTAGAATCCTGTAAGAAATGGTATGCCTGTGAGTGCTAGGCTACCTACGATAAGGGAGGTTGTGGTAAAGGGTATGGCTTTGAATAGACCACCTATTTTTCGGATATCTTGTTCGTTGTTTAGGTTATGGATGATGGACCCGGAGCATATGAATAGTATGGCTTTGAAGAATGCGTGGGTACAGATATGTAGAAAGGCCAAGTATGGTTGGTTGATGCCAATGGTTACGATTATTAGTCCTAGTTGACTTGAAGTGGAGAAGGCAATGATTTTTTTGATGTCGTTTTGGGTAAGTGCACATATTGCTGTAAATAGTGTAGTAATAGCTCCCAAGCATAATGTTAGTGTTTGAGCTAGTTTGTTGTTTTCTATTAGAGGGTGGAAGCGAATTAATAGAAACACGCCTGCGACAACTATTGTGCTTGAGTGAAGTAAGGCTGATACTGGTGTGGGACCTTCTATGGCTGAAGGGAGTCAAGGGTGTAATCCAAATTGAGCGGATTTTCCGGTTGCAGCTAGTAGGAGTCCAATTAGTGGGAGGTTTGTGTGGTTGGGGTCGAGTATAAAGATTTGTTGTAGGTCTCATGAGTTTACATTTGATAAGAATCACGCTATTGATATAATAAATCCGATGTCTCCGATGCGGTTGTATAAAATTGCTTGTAGAGCAGCGGTGTTTGCGTCTGTACGGCCATACCATCAGCCGATTAATAAAAATGATATGATTCCGACTCCTTCTCATCCGATAAAAAGTTGGAATAGGTTGTTACTCATCCGATAAAAAGTTGGAATAGGTTGTTAGCTGTAACTAGGATTATTATAGTAATTAGGAATGTAAGAAGGTATTTAAAGAATTGGGTAATGTGAGGGTCTGAGTGTATGTATCATATTGAGAATTCTATAATGGATCATGTGACAAAGAGGGCTACTGGTACGAAGATTATTGAAAAGTAGTCTAGTTTGAAGCTAAGCGATAATTTCAGAGTTTGAATTGTTATTCAGTGTCAGTTTGAGATGATTGTTTCTTGGCCGGAGTGAATGAATATTATTGTGGGGATGAGGCTAATAATGAAAGAATATGAAATAATATTTTTTACGTGGTAGGGGTATAGATCGTTTTTGTAATGGTTAAAAGTGATTGTGACGATTGGTAGTGTTAGCATTAGTAATGAGGTTAGTATAAGGGAGGAGAATATGTTTATTACTTTTATTTGGAGTTGCACCAATTTTTTGGTTCCTAAGACCAATGGATAGCTCTTATCCTTTAAAAGTTGAAAAAGCCATGTTGTTATACATGGGGGCATGAGTTAGCAGTTCTTGCATACTTTTTCGGTAAATAAGAAGTTTTGAGTTTCTATTGTTAGATTCACAATCTAATGTTTTTGTTAAACTATATTTACAGTATGTAATTCCTAGGATGATTTTGGGGTTGAGTGATAATAATAGGAGGGGTAGTAAATGTAGGGCTATGAGTGCGTTTTCTCGTGTAAATGATGGTTTTACATTGTTGATATGGTATGTGTATTTGCCTCGTTGTGTTGTAATTAGTATGTAAAGGGAGTATAGGGCAGTAATAGTGATATTGATTCCTATTAGGATAATAGTGATATTAGATCATGAGAATGATGTTATAACTACGAATAGTTCTCCAATCAAATTAATTGTGGGAGGTAAAGCTAGGTTGGTCAGGCTTGCTAGTAGTCATCATGCTGCTATTAATGGTAGGAGTGTTTGGAGTCCGCGGGCTAGGATTATAGTTCGGCTGTGGATTCGTTCGTAGTTTGAGTTTGCTAAGCAAAATAGCATTGATGAGGTTAGGCCATGAGCGATTATTAAGGCTGTGGCTCCTATGTAACTTCAGGGTGTTTGGATGAGGGTTGCTACAATTACTAGGGCTATGTGACTGACGGAAGAGTAAGCAATGAGTGATTTTAAGTCCGTTTGGCGGAGGCAGATGGAGCTTGTTATAATTATTCCTCATAGAGATAATATAAAGAATGGATAAGCTATATAACTTGTTAAGGGGTCTAAGATGATCGTGATTCGTAGTATTCCATAGCCCCCTAATTTTAGTAGAATAGCTGCTAGTACTATGGAGCCGGCGATAGGGGCTTCTACATGTGCTTTTGGTAATCACAGGTGTAGGCCGTATAAGGGTATTTTTACTATAAATGCTATTATGCATGCTACTCATAAGAATACATTGGATCAGGAGTTAGGTAGTGGTTGGGTTCAATATTGAGTTAGTAGTAAGTTTAGTGAGCCTGTAAGATTTTGAATGGAGATTAATGCAACTAGAAGTGGGAGTGATCCTACTAGTGTATAGAATAGAAAGTACAGACCTGCATTTAGTCGTTCTGTCTGGTTACCTCAGCGGGTGATGATGATAAGTGTTGGTACTAGTGTTGCTTCAAATATAATGTAAAAGTAGATTAGTTCTGTGGCAGTAAAGGTTATGATTAGAAATATTTGAAGTAGAATTAGCATTGTAATGTACAGTTTTTTTCGAGTTAGTGATTCTTTTGATAAGTGATATTGACTGGCTATGATTATTAGTGGTAATAATCATGTTGTTAATACTAGGAGAGGTGCTGATAGGGAGTCAGAAAAAAATAGTAGTGAGAAGTTTAGGCTATTATCATTGGGTTGATTTAGAAGAGGTAGACTAACGAGGCTGATTAGTAGGCTGTATATTGTAGTATTAATTCAGATTATGCTTTTTTTTGATAATCATGTTAGTGGAATTAATATTGCAGTGGGAAGGATAATTTTTAGCATTGAAGTAGGTTAAGGTTTTGTACATAGTCTATTCCATAGGTATTAGATACTATAACTAGGAGGGATAGTCCTAGTGCTGCTTCACAGGCTGCGAATACTAATAGGATGATGGGTATTATGCTGGCTAGTGTGAAGTGGGAATTTAGGATTATTATGGTTGCTATGATAAATAGTGATAATATTATGCCTTCTAGACATAGTAGTGAGGATATTAGGTGAGATCGATATATTAATAATCCTGTAAGGGATACTATAAATGCTAGAAAAATGTTGATGTGGGCTAGGGACATTTGATAATTATGAGATAAGTCATAATTTAGTGAGTCGAAATCACTTGTTTTTATTAAACTAATTATCATATTCGGTTCATTCTAATCCTTTTTGAGTTCATTCATAAGCTAGGCTGATGGCTAATAGTGAAATAAGGATTAGAGCTATTGTGAGTATGGTTTTAAGGTTTGTTGATTGAGATGCCCATGGTAGCGGTAGTAGGAGTGCGATTTCTAGGTCGAATAATAGGAACGTGATAGCTACTAAGAAGAATTTTATGGAGAAAGGTAGGCGTGCTGATCCTATGGGATCAAATCCGCATTCATAAGGAGTAGCTTTTTCTGTGTAAATGTTTAATTGGGGTAGTCAGAATGCGATTAATACGAGGAGTGAGGCTAATGCTGTGTTAATGAGTAGTACGAGTATTAGGTTTATTATTCTTTTTCGGGTTTGACCGAAACTGGTTGATTGGAAGTCAACTGTACTGTTTGATACTAAAAGAATACGATCCTCATCAATAGATAGATACATATAGGAATAATCATACTACATCTACGAAGTGTCAGTATCAGGCGGCTGCTTCGAAGCCAAAATGGTGATTAGATGTAAAGTGGAATTTTAGTTGGCGTAGAAAGCATACAATAAGAAAGGTAGAGCCAATAATTACGTGTAATCCGTGGAAGCCTGTTGCTACAAAGAAAGTTGAGCCATATACACCGTCGGAAATTGTGAATGATGCTTCATAATATTCTGAGGCTTGGAGTAAGGTGAAGTAGACTCCTAATGAGATTGTGATAAATAAGGCTTGTAATATATGTTTGCGGTCTCCTTCTATTAGGCTGTGATGAGCTCAAGTGATAGAAACTCCAGAAGCTAGAAGTACTGAGGTGTTAAGAAGGGGTACTTCTAGAGGGTTTAGGGGGTGGATGCCTGTGGGTGGTCAGCAACCACCTAGTTCAGGTGTTGGGGCTAGACTTGAATGGTAGAAGGCTCAGAAGAATCCTGAAAAGAAGAATACTTCTGAGACAATAAACAGGATTATGCCATATCGGAGTCCTTTTTGGACTGTTGGTGTATGGTGGCCTTGGAATGTGCTTTCTCGAATGACGTCTCGTCATCATTGATATATAGTTAATAAATTGGTTGTTAGTCCTATATACAGTAGTAGTGTTGAGTTGAAGTGGAATCATATGGCTAGGCCTGATGTTATGAGAAGGGCTGATAAGGCTCCTGTAAGTGGTCAAGGGCTGGGGTTAACTATATGATATGAGTGAGTTTGGTGGGCCATTAAGTGTTGTCGTGTAGGTAGAGACTTACTAGAAGAGTAAATACGTAGGCTTGAATTAAAGCTACTGCGAATTCAAGAATAGTAAGTAAGATAAGAATAATAAATGTGATGAAAGCTGTGGTGGGGCTGATGTTTATTAGAGCTAGTGTTGCTCCTCCAATTAAGTGAATTAGGAGGTGTCCTGCAGTAATGTTGGCTGTAAGTCGTACGGCCAGGGCCACTGGTTGGATAAATAGGCTAATGGTTTCAATGATAATTAATATTGGGATTAGGAAGATGGGGGTTCCTTGAGGGAGGAAATGGGCTAGAGATGCTTTTGTCTTGTGACGGAAACCTATGAATACCGTACCTGCTCATAGTGGGATGGCTATGCCTAGATTTATTGATAGTTGTGTAGTAGGTGTGAACGAGTGCGGTAGTAAGCCCAGTAGGTTGGTTGAGCCAATGAATAAAATTAGTGATATGAGTATTAGTGTTCATGTTTGTCCTTTGTGGTTGTGGGTAGATATTATTTGTTTTGATGCAAGTTGAATTAGTCATTGTTGAATGGAGATTAGGCGGTTGTTGATTAATCGGTTAGATGAAGGAAATAAAATACTTGGGAATATAATGATTAGGATAACAATGGGTAGGCCCATTATTGTTGGGGTAGCGAAAGAGGCGAATAAATTTTCGTTCATTTTGATTCTCAAGGGGTACTATGTCCTGTTGTTTTTATTGTTTTTAGTTCTAGGTTATGTGGATATAGATGTTTTGAAATTTTTAATTGGAATATAATAAATAGTGTAATGATTATTGATATAATGTTAATAAATCATGTTGATGTGTCTAGTTGTGGCATATCATTAAGGAGGGATTTTTAACTCTCAGTCTTTAACTTAAAAGGTTAATGCTATATAGCTTCTTAATGACTTTAAAGTATTGATGCAGATCATTTTTCAAAGGTACTTAGTGGGACTAGTTCAAGGACGATAGGTATGAAGCTGTGATTTGAACCACAGATCTCTGAGCACTGCCCGTAATATAGTCCTGGTCGTATAGCTACTAGGGTTGTTTGGTTTAGGCGTCCTGGAATGGCATCCGTTTTTAAGCCTAGAGAAGGTACAGCTCATGAGTGTAGTACATCTTCAGATGAAATGAGTATTCGGATTGTTATTTCTATAGGTAAGACTACTCGATTATCAACTTCAAGTAGTCGTAATTCTCCAGGTTTTAGATCTGATGTGGGTACTATATAGGAGTCGAAGTTCAGGTCTTCATAGTCTGTATATTCATAGCTTCAGTATCATTGGTGACCTATGGTTTTGACGGTTAAGGAGGGGTTGTTGATTTCGTCTATTATGTAAAGGATTCGTAGTGATGGTAAGGCAATTAGGATTAGAATGATGGCTGGTAGAATGGTTCAAATGGTTTCTACTTCTTGAGCATCTATAGTACTTGTATGAGTTAATTTGGTTGTAAGTATGAGTGAAATAATATATAATACTAGAGAACTGATTAGGAATACAATTATTAGTGTGTGGTCATGAAAGTGGAGGAGCTCTTCTATAATAGGAGATGTTGCATCTTGGAATCCTAGTTGGAAAGGGTATGCCATGGAGATATATAGGGTTTTAACCTATAACTTAACTTTGACGAAGTTATATAAATTTTACTAATATCTCATACTTTTGAGAAAGACATAGTGGTTATGATGTTGGCTTGAAACCAGTCAGAGGGGGTTCGATTCCTTCCTTTCTTATTTAAGGTTGATGTAGACAGGTTCTTCAAATGTGTGATATGGTGGAGGACACCCGTTTAGTCATTCAAGATTAGTTGTGGTTAGTTCTACTGTTGATACTTCTCGTTTAGATGCAAATGCTTCTCATACTATGAATGCTATTAATATAACTGCTGTGAGTGAGATGAAGGATCCTATAGATGAGATAGTGTTTCATGTTGTATATGCATCTGGGTAGTCAGAATAACGTCGTGGTATTCCTGATAGGCCAAGGAAATGTTGAGGGAAGAATGTTATATTTACACCTACAAATATGATTGTGAAGTGAATTTTTGCTCAAGTTTGATTGAGTGTATATCCTGAGAATAGGGGGAATCAGTGAACAAACCCTCCTATAATGGCGAAAACTGCTCCTATAGATAGGACATAGTGGAAGTGTGCTACTACGTAGTATGTGTCGTGGAGTACAATGTCTAGTGATGAATTGGCTAATACGATCCCAGTTAAGCCTCCTACTGTAAATAGGAAAATAAACCCTAGGGCTCATAGTATAGCGGGTGATCATTTGATATTTCCTCCGTGAAGGGTTGCTAATCAGCTGAATACTTTTACACCAGTGGGGATGGCAATGATTATGGTAGCTGATGTGAAGTATGCTCGTGTATCAACGTCTATACCTACTGTAAACATGTGATGGGCTCATACGATAAAGCCTAAGAAGCCAATGGATATTATAGCTCATACTATTCCTATGTAACCGAACGGTTCTTTTTTGCCTGAGTAGTATGTGACAATATGTGAGATTATTCCAAAGCCTGGTAAGATAAGAATATAAACTTCGGGATGACCGAAAAATCAGAATAAATGTTGATATAAAATAGGATCTCCTCCTCCTGCAGGGTCGAAGAAGGTGGTATTTAAATTACGGTCTGTTAATAGTATGGTAATTCCTGCTGCTAGGACTGGAAGTGCTAGTAATAATAATACTGCTGTAATTAAGACTGATCAAACGAATAAAGGTGTTTGGTATTGTGATATGGCCGGTGGTTTTATGTTGATGATTGTGGTAATAAAATTAATAGCACCTAGGATTGAGGATACACCTGCAAGATGGAGAGAGAAAATGGTCAGGTCGACAGAAGCTCCTGCATGTGCTAGATTACCAGCTAAGGGAGGATAGACAGTTCAACCTGTGCCTGCGCCAGCTTCAATTATTGAGGATGCTAGTAAGAGCAAGAATGATGGGGGGAGCAATCAGAAGCTTATGTTGTTTATTCGAGGGAATGCTATGTCGGGTGCTCCAATTATTAATGGGACTAATCAGTTTCCGAATCCTCCAATTATAATAGGTATAACCATGAAGAAAATTATTACAAATGCATGGGCAGTTACTACTACGTTGTAGATTTGATCATCTCCCAGTAAAGTCCCTGGTTGACCTAATTCGGCGCGAATTAGAAGACTTAGAGCTGTACCTACTATTCCAGCTCAAGCACCAAATAGTAAGTATAGAGTGCCAATGTCTTTGTGATTTGTTGAAAATAATCAGCGATTGATGAACATAGGTAAAATGGCTGAGTAAGCATTAGACTGTAAATCTAAAGACAGAGGTCAAACCCTCTTTTTGCCAAGTCTCGTGGTGAATTTCACATTGAATTGCAAATTCAAAGAAGCAGCTTCAATTCTGCCGGGGCTTCTCCCGCCTTTTTTTCTAGGCGGCGGGAGAAGTAGATTGAAGCCAGTTGTTTAGGGTGTTTAGCTGTTAACTAAAGTTTCGCGGGATAATAGCCCGTCAATCTAGTGAGGGCTTAGCTTAATTAAAGTGTTTGATTTGCGTTCAATTGATGTAAGATATGGTCTTGCAGCCCTTAGTATACAGGAATTAAGTGATTTTTCTCTTGCTTAGAGCTTTGAAGGCTCTTGGTCTATGTAACCTAAATTCCTAGTCTAAAATGGAAGTTATTGGTGTTAGGGGTAGGAGAAGTAGTGATATGATGGTTAGTGTTGGTAGGAGGATTATTTGTTTTGTGTTTTCAAATTGTCATTTTATTTTTATATTATTTGTTGATGGGAATATAGTTAGTGATGTGGAGTAAGCTAATCGTATGTAGAAGTATAGGTTGAGTAATGCTGTGATAGCTATTAATGTTGGTAGGATAATGTTGTTGTTTTTTGTAAGTTCTTGGATGATTAGTCATTTAGGTATAAATCCTGATAGTGGTGGGAGGCCTCCTAAAGATAGTAGGATTGTTAGGATGAGTGTAGTAATTAGAGGGGTTTTGTTTCATGTATTGGAAAGTGATAAGGTTGTGGTTGAGGAGTGGGTTATAAATAGTATGAATGTGGTGAGTGTTATTGTGATGTAGACTAGTATGTTTAGTATTGTTATTGTTGGATTGTAGATTAGGATAGCTGTTATTCATCCCATGTGGGCGATTGATGAGTATGCTATGATTTTTCGTAATTGGGTTTGGTTGAGGCCTCCTCAGCCTCCTACTATGATAGATAATATAGCGGTGGTTAATAGTATGTCTGGGTTGATGGATGATGGAATTTGATATAAGATTGATATTGGGGCTAACTTTTGTCATGTGAGTAGGATTAAGCCCGAAGCTAGTGAGATGCCTTGTGTTACTTCGGGTACTCAGAAGTGGAAAGGGGAAAGTCCGAGTTTTATGATTAGGGCTGTTGTTATGATAATGGATGCTGTTGGGTTGAAGATTTTTGTGATAGTTCATTGGCCTGAGTATATGAGGTTGATGATAATTGCTATTATAAGTAGTATAGAGGCGGTGGCTTGTGTTAGAAAGTATTTGGTGGATGCTTCTATTGCTCGTGGGTTGAATTTTTTTATTAGGATTGGAATAATAGCTAGAAGATTTATTTCGAAGCCGATTCAGATTATTAGTCAGTGGGAGCTTGTTATTACAATGATGGTTCCTAGGATAACAGTTGTTATAATGGTTGTGGAGATTATTGGATTTATTAGTACGGGAAGGGTGTAATCCAACATTTTCGGGGTATGGGCCCGATAGCTTGTTTAGCTGACCTTACTAGTAGGATGTGGTGTAATTTGGTAGCACAGAGAATTTTGAATTCTCAGGAGTAGGTTCGATTCCTATATTTCTAGAAATAAGAGGATTTGAGCCTCTATTATTTACTCTATCAAAGTAACTCTTTTGTCAGACATATTTCTTATGTTTGGGGTGGAATGCCTGATGTTATGATTGGTAGTGATACGTGTCATATACATAGGGCTAAAGTTAAAGGTAGGAAACTTTTTCATAGTAAGTGTATAAGTTGGTCGTATCGGAATCGTGGATAGGATGCGCGGATTCATAGGAATAGGGTGGTTAGGAGCAGGGTTTTTATGGTGAGATTAATTGTGTATAATTCTGGTATGTGAGGGATGTGAGATGTTCCTAGGAATAGGATTGCTGTGAGAGTATTTATTATAATAATGTTGGCATATTCCGCTAGGAAAAATAGGGCGAACGGGCCAGCTGCGTATTCAACATTGAATCCTGAAACTAACTCGGATTCTCCTTCTGTTAAGTCGAAAGGGGCTCGGTTGGTTTCTGCTAATGTTGAGATAAATCATATTATAGCTAGTGGTCATGATGGGAAGATTAATCAGATATGTTCTTGAGTTGTGATTAATGTAGATAATGTAAATGATCCGCTCATTAGTAAGACTGATAGGAGGATAATTGCGAGGGTAACTTCGTACGAGATTGTTTGTGCCACTGCTCGTAGAGCTCCGATTAATGCGTATTTTGAGTTTGAGGCTCAGCCTGATCAGAGGATGGAGTAGACGGCTAGGCTTGATATAGCTAGTATAAATAGAATTCCTAAGTTTATATTGATTAGGGGGTGTGGTATGGGTAATGGAATTCACATAGTTAAGGCAAGGGTGAGAGCTAGGATGGGAGCAATAATAAATATGGATGTTGATGATGTTAGTGGTTGTAGTGGTTCTTTGGTAAAAAGTTTAACTGCGTCGGCAATTGGTTGTAGTAGACCGTGTGGGCCTACGATATTTGGTCCTTTGCGGAATTGTATATATCCCAACACTTTACGTTCAATTAGGGTTAGGAATGCTACGGCGAGTAGGATGGGGATAATTAGGAGGATAATATTAAGTATGAACATGTTGTTAAGAAGAGGAATTGAACCTCTGGTGATAAAGGTTTAAGTTTTACGCAGTTACCGGGCTCTGCCATCTTAACGAACCCTTATCTAGGGTGGGTTTGTGTATAGATTGATTAGTTTTAGATTACATCATCTATTAGTCTGAAAGCACTTTTGTAAAGTGGGCTTTATTTCTCTTGTCCTTTCGTACTGGGAGAAAAGTGAAATAGATAGAAACCGACCTGGATTACTCCGGTCTGAACTCAGATCACGTAGGACTTTAATCGTTGAACAAACGAACCGTTAATAGCGGTTGCACCATTGGGATGTCCTGATCCAACATCGAGGTCGTAAACCCTATTGTCGATATGGACTCTAGAATAGGATTGCGCTGTTATCCCTAGGGTAACTTGTTCCGTTGATCAATAATTTGGATCAATAAGTGATGTTGATGCTTTGACTGGTTGGTCTAGGCTTTAATCACTCGGGGGTTGTTTTATTCTCCGAGGTCACCCCAACCGAAATTGTCAATTCAGTTAAAGTTCTGTTATACCTGGTAGGTTGAAAGTTTATTTTTAGTGAATTGATTAATTAAAGCTCCATAGGGTCTTCTCGTCTTATTTTGTTATTCCCGCCTCTTCACGGGAAGGTCAATTTCACTGATTGAAAGTAAGAGACAGTTAAACCCTCGTGTGGCCATTCATACAAGTCCTTATTTAGAGAACAAGTGATTATGCTACCTTTGCACGGTTAGGATACCGCGGCCGTTTAAACAGGTGTCACTGGGCAGGCAGTGCCTCTAATATTGGTAATGCTAGAGGTGATGTTTTTGGTAAACAGGCGGGGTTTGTGTTTGCCGAGTTCCTTTTACTTTTTATAATCTTTCCCTTAAGGTAGAGCATGCCTGTGTTGGATTAACAGTTAGTTTAATAGATAGAGTTAATTGTTGGGTTGAGTATATTTTATTGTTAACTATCAGTGGTTATCCGTTCTGATATAAGCTCATGCTGGGAGAAATAATTCTTGTTACTTATATTAACATTGTTGCTTCTATATATTAATAGATTGATCCAGTGTTGGGTTAGGAGTTGTTTAATTGTTATTGAAATTGAGGTAGTTGTATTGTTGAGCTTGAACGCTTTCTTAATTGGTGGCTGCTTTTAGGCCAACTATGGTTTGTTTGTATTTTTACTCTCTAAGGAAGGTTGTATCCTTTGTCTAAAGAGCTGTACCTCTTTAGATTAAAATTTAAATTTACATTAAAGTTATAGTAATTTTGTTAGGTAAATTTAAATTTGAACTGACATTCTATTCTGGATAACCAGCTATCACCAGGCTCGTTTGGCTTTTCACCTCTACCTATAAATCTTCTCACTATTTTGCAACATAGATGAGTTTGTTCTTTAGGACTGTTCATAGGTAGCTCGTCTGGTTTCGGGGTATTTAGCTTAAGTTCTCTTTGTTAAATTATTCTAGTTAAATCATTATGCAAAAGGTAAAAGGGGTAATCTTTGCTGTTTAGTACTTTTAATATTTCTTTCATCATTCCCTTGCGGTACTTTCTCTATAGCGCCTATTAAAATTTCTATCTCCTATACTTTTAATGATTGTGGGTAAATGTTTTGTTTAAAAGTTTTTTTGGAATAGTTGAGTTAGGTGGTGTTTGGGCTAGCTTTAGTTCAAAGTGGTCATCTTGTATGAAATCTTCTAGGTGTAAACTAGATGCTTTGTTTAAGCTACACTTTGGTTATCCAAGCACACTTTCCAGTACGCTTACCTTGTTACGACTTGTCTCCTTTTATATGTTTTATAGTTGTTAATATGTTAAGTTGTAGTATGTTATATTTAAGGAGGGTGACGGGCGGTGTGTGCGTGCTTCATGGCCTAGTTCAATTAAGCTCTCTATTCTTAATTTACTGCTAAATCCTCCTTTAGTTTTTAGTTTCATAAAAACTTTCGTGTCATGGGATGTGTTGTTCTTGGTTAGAAAATGTAGCCCATTTCTCTCCACCTCATAAGCTACACCTTGACCTAACGTTTTTATGTCCTATGCTTATGCTTACTTTGTTTCCTTTTTAGGGTTTGCTGAAGATGGCGGTATATAGGCTGTATTGGCAAGGGGTGGTAAGGTTTATCGGGGTTTATCGATTACGGAACAGGCTCCTCTAGAGGGATATAAAGCACCGCCAAGTCCTTTGAGTTTTAGGCTGTTGCTAGTAGTACTCTGGCGAATAATTTTGTTATGGAGATTATTTTGGTTTATGGCTAGGCATAGTGGGGTATCTAATCCCAGTTTGGGTCTTAGCTGTCGTGTAGTCAGAGATGTTAAAGTCACTTTCGTAGTTTGTTTTATTTTTGCTGTGGCTTTTTACAGCTTAGCTGGCTTTTAACTTTATTTGTAGTTATATCTTTGACACTCTTTACGCCGGAGTATATTAATTTGGGTTAATCGTATGACCGCGGTGGCTGGCACGAAATTTACCAACCCTAATTTAATATAACTTAGTCAAACTTTCGTTTATAGCTTAATTTTTATCACTGCTGTTTCCCGTGGGGGTGTGGTTAAGCAAGGTGTTGTGAGCTGCTAGTTTAGCGTGCTTGATACCTGCTCCTTTTAATCGTTGATATGATTTGGAGGGCATTTTCACCGGAGTGCGGATACTTGCATGTGTAATTTTACTAACAATTAATATAAAGGCTGGGACCAAACCTGTGTGTTTATGGAGTTAATAATACTCATCTGGGCATCTTCAGTGCCTCGCTTTAGATTAAGCTACATTAAC
>JAVSPQ010000193.1:0-30000 GCA_031878705.1 Tapirus indicus | reverse complement strand
GCACGCCCACGCGGACGCGGCCCGGGCACGAGGCCCGGCCCGCGCCGAGGGGCGGCGCGGCGCGGCGGCGGCCACGACGGCCGGCCGGGACCCGGCCCGCGCTCAGACGGGCACGCGCGCCGGAACGGGGCGCCGCGGGGCGACGGTCCCCCGCCCGCACGCAACGCTGCCGTCGCGCCGGTGGCGGCGGCGGACACGGAGGGAGGAGGCCGCGACGCGGCCGGGCGGCGATGCACGCCCGGGGCGTGGCCCCGGTTCGGCAGGCGGACCGGAAGGGGAGAGCACACGAGACGGCCGGCGGGGAGGGGGGGCGCCCGAAAGGCGGCGGCGGCGGGGAGGCGGGGGACCGGGGGTCGCCGCGAGGGACGCTCGGGGCCAGAGACACCAGAAAGAAACGCCAGAAGCCAGTCGGCCACCGGGGCACACGCGGGGTCTCACCGCCGGGGGCCTCCAGCCCGAGGGGCGGTCCCGCGGCACCCGAGACGCCGACCGGCCTCGGTGCTCCCCTGCGCTTCGCGTGGGGCCTTCGGCCCCACCGCCACCACCGCCAGCGCCGTGACCAAAGGCTCTCCCGCCCAGGCACCGACGCCCCGCGTCGGTCGCCCGACGCGCCGTGACACGCCCCCGACCGACACCGAGAGCACTTCGCCCGGCGACACCGCCGGCCGTGGCAGCCGGAGGCGACACCCGCGCGGCGAGGCCCGCATCGGTCCCGGTCAGCGGGCGGCGCGGTCGGACGCCCGTTCAACGCAGGGGCGCGTCGGTCGGCACGGGGAGGGCGGCGCCCGCGCGCGGCGGGCACCGGCACGGAGAAGCGCGGGCGCGCGGGGAGGCGCTCCGAGGGAGGGCCTCGGACGCGGACGGGCCGCCAGGGAAACACGCGCGGGTTCCCACCGCCACCGACACGCGGAGGCAGCCCCGCGACACGCCTGGAACGCCGGCCGGCCTCGGCCTCGGCCCCCCTCGGGCCTCCCGCGGCCCGGCCCCACCGCCGGGGCCTCCGCGAGACCACCCCCACCGCGGGGGCCGTCCCATCCGCCCTGCCAGCCATCCGTCCGCCTGGCCCGCTCTGGGGCTCACGCCCGGGTGGCACGCGCCCGAGCGCGGCGGCCCGACCCGTGCCCGCACGCCGCCACCGGCTGCGGCTCGGGACGGGAGCGGGCGGTGAGCCGGCTGCTCACGGCGCGAAGGCGGGCAGCGCTCGCGCGGGGATCGTTCCCTCACCCCGGCACGCGCCGGGAGCGCCGCGCACACGCTCGCGCGCACATGCACGCGCGGCCCCGCGCGGGACGCGGGCCAGGCCGGGCGGGACCCTCCCCCGACTCGGAGGGGGGAGGCGCCGGCCGCGGTAGGCAAAGAACGGCTCTGCCCACGACGCGAGCGGTGCTCTCACCGCTGGCTACTGCGCGCGGAGGAGGGGCGGCGGCTGGGGGATCCGGTACCCCAAGGCACCCTCTCAGACCGCTAGAGAAGACTTCCTCGCCGAGGGCACGTCGTCCCCACCAGTCGTCTCCCCATCGGGCCCACCGAGGCACGTGGAGACACCAGGGGCTACGCGGGGGGGGGCCTGCGGTACGGGGAGGCAGAAGACAAGTCGGAGCGTTCGCGGTCAGGGCCACGAGCCCACGCTGTCTCGGGCTCTTTCCTCTTCCCGCCTCACCGGGCTTCCCAGAGTGCTACAGAGACCCGGTGCGGCCCGGAAGCCGGTGCTTCTGGCGAGTCGAACGGACGAGGACACAGACACGCGACCACGTGAGGCGCCGGGCAAACGACGCCTCTCAGAGGAGAGCCAGCGCCACGCCGCTGGCTCGGCCCGCCACGATCGCTCCCACACCCACACGTCCTCCCAGCAGAGAGAACGCGCGGCGCGCGCCCAGCGAGTCAAGGCCCCAACCGGCATGCCGTGGGACGACCGGGCACCCGCCCCCCCAAGGGAGGACGGGCGTGCCTCCCTTACCGACTCGGCCCCCCGGCTCCTCGGACACACCACCACAGCGGTGACCCGAGGGGGTCGCTGCAAACGGGAAACGACGGCACCGCTCGGCCTCAGGCAGCTGGGAGGCGACCCGGAGCGCTCCAGGGGCACCACCGAGGACCGAGGCACACACGCCCACGCGCCCAGGAGACACGCGGCGTGAAGGCGGCACAGCCCACCCCGCCGCGGGGAGGGCCGCCCGAGACACACAGCCGGGAGGGCTGGAGCTGGGGCACCCAACTGCGTCCCAAAGACCCCGGCCCCGCCGACGCCGTGAGGCAGAAGGCGGGGGAGCGAGGTCGGGCCGGATTCCGCACCCCTGCCTTCCACACACCACCGACAGGCGGGGAGGAGAGGCGAGGGGCCCGTGGGCAGAGCGAGAAGAGCGGTCCCGTTCGCCATGAACGTCCGTCCCTCGTCTGGCACAGCTTAGGCCCGGCCCGGGAGAGCGCCACATCACCACATCGATCGGCACGGCACGACCAGAGCCTCGAGGTGGAGTGCGGTGAGGACCGTCACCAGAGGAGCCTGCTTCGGCCTCACCGACCCCCGCTTCCTCAGGCGGGAGCGAGCGGCGACCATGGCACGCGAGCACGCGACACACGGCGGCACGGAGCCCGCGGGGCCATGGGGGGTCGCCACCGCACCCGGGTGCCTGCGGCAGGGAGCGCACAGGGGTAGAGGACCCGAGGCGCCTCCCCCACCGCCCTCGGGTGCCGGAGACCGGAGGGAGCACCACGGGGCGGGTCACCTGGAACGCACGAGAGCCGGCGCGCAGGCCCGGGCGGGCGGCTCAAGCAGCGGGGGCAGAACCGGGCATCAGGCGCACGTTCCAAGCCCGGAACCCCGCACGCGTGTCCAGAGACCCAGAGACTCCCGGGCGAGTCACCCGACGAGAGCGTGCCAGCACCTACCTGGTGGCAGAAAATGGCGATTTCTGGCGAAAGAATTGCCGCGCGCGACAGCGGGGCCAATCCACGTATCACGAGGGCACCCCTGGATCACGGGACTGCCCCCCAGCCCCCCAGCACGAGCCCATCGCCCCCAGCCCCCGGAGCTCCCAGGGCCATCTGGTCGACCCCTGATGGAAGCGTGGGGGCAGAGGGGTCCGGGGACACGCGGGAGCCGCAGCCGGCCGGCGACACCCTCCCCGGCTCGCCCGCGCGGGCAGGGGCCGGTCCGTCCGTGCCTCCGGGTCAGGACTTGGGCAAAACACAAAGTCCGCGGAGGCGCCTCCGGCGACCAGGGCACGCGCCACGGACAGGCCGTGCCCTCCCCGGCCCGCACTCGAGGGCAGGGGCCGCTCCGCGCTCTCCTCCGGAGCGGGACTTGGGCGAAAACACAAAGTCCGCGGAGGCGCCTCCAGCGACCAGGGCCCGCGCGGCCAGGCCAGCGTCCGACGCCGCGACCCCCGGCCCTCACCCGGGGCTCCACCGGCGGCTCCAGCCGCTCCCCACCTCCGGGCCCCAGATACGGCACACTTGGTGAGGGAGGACAGACGTCGAGCCCGACGGCCCCGGACCCACGCGGGCACGCGCACCGGACCGGCGACGCCCTCCCCGGCCCGCGCCCGAGGGCAGGGCCCGCTGCGCGCTCTCCTCCGGAGCGGGACTTGGGGGGGGGGGGAAAGAATCCGCAGAGGCGCCTCCGATGACATGGACACCACGGGAGCCCCGGGCCGGTCCTCGCCGCCGGAGCGGGACTCGGAAACCTCGCCGAGGCGAGGCGAGTCCGACCACCGGGACCCGCCCGTGCCCGCGGCCGAGCCAGTCGTGCCCTCCACGGGCCTCCCCGCGAGGCCCGGGCCGGTCCCCCACCTCCGGAGCGGGGCGCGTCCAAGACATCGGTGACACGGAAGGCCCGAGCACCCGGCCACCCGCGGGACGCCATCCGGGCGCGGGACTCCCTCTCCCGTCGCCCCGCGGCGGCGGCCTCGGTCGGTGCCCGGGGGTGGAGGGGCACCGGCGTCTGCTGGTCGACCCGCCCGGGCGGCCCCCACCCGCGGCCACCCCGCCGGCCCCGGGAAGCGCGGCGACAGCCACCTCCCCCGCTCTCCTGCAGCTCCAATCTCCGGCGGGCCGGCGGCGCGCACACACCCCGGCACGACGGGGACCGATCCCGTGAGGGCCGCCGGCCTCCCGGAACTCTGCCTCGGTCACCGCCGCCGAGGCCCGTCCCTTGCCGACGTCGCCGGAGCTCCCGGGGACAGAAACGCTATAAAAGCGGCCGCCAGGTGGCGCCCGACAGCCGGCGCCAACGCCAGCCTGACGGATTCGGATCGCCGGCCGCCGGGGAGCAACAAAAATGGCGGCGAAGCGAGAGGATCCAGGTCGATTCGGTGAAAAAAAGCATACGCGGGGACGTCCGTACCACGCCACACCGTGTGTTTCCGCGCGCGTGCGGGTGTTGGAACTCAGGTCGATAGCGACGTCGGGCTGTTCCGTGACATGACACATCACGTCGTAGGACCTCACTTTCACTTTCAAAAACAATCCGTCACCTTCCTTGAGAGAGCGACAGAGCGCTTGGACCCAGTGTACCTTCCCCGCTCCACACCCGCCAAAGCACATGGAGATTTCGGTTCTCCCACAGCTTTGTGAACAGTGGGTATGGGTGGTGGGATCCACGTCAGCCATTCTGGCTGCCGTGTAGTGGCGTCTCCGTCTGTTCACGCCCTTGGCGCTTTCCTAAAGGTCAACCGCATGGAGTCAATCTTTACGTGCTTAGACGTGATTTGTGTACCTTCTTGGTTCAAGTGTCTTTTGAAACTCGGGGTTTGGGGATCGTTTTCCTGTTTGCTTTCTGATTCAGGATTTCTCCGTAGACTCTGGGTAGACATTCCTTACCAAAGATAAGATCTGCAATTCTTTTTCCAGAGTGCCCTCAGTGTGGACATTTTCACCCCTCTCACTCCCCCGGGACGTCTTCGGCCTGCCCTCGTGTATGTGAAGAAGCTCGCCTGCACTCAGGACCTCTGGTCGCACGTCTACAAGTCTCCCACATGGAGGCAGTCTTGTCCTATCTATGCGCAGCTGCCTCCGAATCCTAGCCAGCATCATCCCTTCTTCCTCTCTTTTTTTTTTTTTTTTTTTTGGTCTACAGTCTCCCCACATGGAGGCAGTGTTGTCCTATCTATGCGCAGCTGCCTCCGAATCCCGTCCAGCGTCATCCCCTCTTCCTCTTTTTTTGGTCGTACTTGTATCCATCTCAGGCAATTCCCCCTTTGGGTTCTTCTTTCTTGGAGGGAGACAAGGAGAAGCACAACTACACGCTTTGCTCTGTGTGTAAGTGTGTGTGTGTGTGTGTGTGTGTGTGTGTGTGTGTGTGTGAGAGAGAGAGAGAGAGAGAGACAGAGAGACAGAGAGACAGAGAGAGAGAGAGGGAGACCTGGACAACAGACACACACCAAGCACTCACCGATAGGCTTTGAAAGACATGGAGGGGTGGGTCACTGATGACATTGCAGATTTGTGATTTAAGTCGTGGCAACGTACGGACCGAACAGGCAGCAGTGAATTCTCTACTTCATGCAGTTATCGTCTATAAACTCTGGTCAATGAAATTTGAACCACATTGTTGCAGACCTGGCATTATTTACCTATGCCATAGTCGTTGCAGTTTGTGCAGACTGGAACTGTGCAACCTGAGGGCTCTCTCTGTCTCTCTCTGTCTCTGTCTCTGTCTCTCTCTCTTGCTCTGATCGACTACAAATCCAGAGCCAAATCTGACATTTTGCAACTGCCTTTGCCTGATGGACATTTGCAAATCTAGACGAGACCGAGGAGAGGCCAACCTACAACGTGGGCAGGTCGACAAATCTAGGGGAAAAAATGTTGGAGTCCGGATCCCGCTGAGGCAGGCACTTTGGTTTGCTCCTTCCCAGAAATTAGGAGTAGGATCCCGAACAGCCACACGTTAGGGGTCAAGCGAACAAAAAGGAAGTCAGTCTGCATCCCAACTTTGAGACATCCTGTCGGCCGATAATAATCTCAGCCCCTAAAATTGGATGAAGGAGATTCCAAGCGAACGCCCCCCCCCCCTCAAGCACTGGGAGAAGGCACCTGCATTACTACGTCTCTTTCTTTTAGTACTCAGGTGGAGGTCTTCTTCAGGCACCTCTGCTGAGGTGGCCTTCTGGAGGGAAGAGGGGGAAAGCTTGAAGGCCCTCTTCCCTACTCTGATTCGGTACTTGGCACTTTCCCACCCCCGAGCCTCTCCCAGACTCCAGGGTTTACTGAAAAAAACTGGGGCATTTCGTTTGGGGCTCTCTGAACGGTGATACTCCCCCCCAAACTCTGTGTGGACCCACGTGGCACTCAACCGGTGTGCCACTCTATGTGGGAAAATGAAATAGGAGGAGTTGACATTTTTTCCTGTCTTGGCCTCTTGCTTACACAGTCACCGTAAGTAATTAAAGGCTTCCTCCTTTTATGTTTGGGTTGTGTTTTTATTTTTCAATTGAGTCCTCTGACACCTGGCAGCACAGCTCTCTCTCAGCAAACTCAGCTGATCTCCTGACATTAGCTTTGTAGAATTATGCTTACTAGGCTCACGGGAAGAAAAACCAAGTTTAAACATTGTGACAGAGAAGTGGAACATACCTTTGGAAATGACAAAGCAAATTTTAAAACATGAAGCCAAAAATTCTAAAATCTAAACGTAAATCGCATTAAGAACTCAATGGATCCGCTCAAAACTGCACATCTCAGAAAGAGCTAAAAACTTAGTGAATAGGGTCAATGCCAGAAAAGAAGTCTAGAACAAAGCCCCAAGAGGCACAACGGTGAAGAAAAGAGAGAGGCCATGAGCATCCAGTAAAAATTTCAAACATTTACTTAATTAGGATCACAGAAGGTAAAGAGAGGCGTGGGCAGGAACAATATTTGCATTGAAAATGACTAGGAACGTTAACACTGATGAATGACTGCTCCGCAGGTTTGACAGGCTCAGTAGATTGCAAGGTTGACCAAAAAAAGAATGGCACACCTGCAGCGATTGTAATAAAGTTGAAAAAAAAGAAAGAAAACTACAAGGAGAACACCTGAAAGCAGTGAGGAGGGGGTGAAAAGTAGAAGAAAGAAAGTAGAGAGAGAGAAGGAGAGGGAGGGAGGGAGGAAGGGGCGGGGGCAGAGAGAGAGAGAGAGAGAGAGAGAGAGAGAGAGAGAGAGAGAGAGAGAGAAGGAAAGATGTTGTAAAAGGAAAAGAAAGAGGGATTTCATCAAAGAGGAAAAAAATTAAAGTAGTACCTAATTTCTCAACAGAAAAAATAGAACCTGGGTCACAACGGGAAGATAGCTTTAGTGTGCTAAAAGTGTGTAGTGACAAACCCAAGAATTATTTATGAAGCAAAAATATCTTTTGGAGAAAAAGAGGACAGGAACACATGTATAGTAAAAGCAAACACAGAGGTTTATCCTTCACATACCAACCAAAAGGATAACAGTGAAGACTATTTTTAAGAAGAAGGAAGCATCCCAGAGAATAGGATGGAGAAGCAGAAACAAACTAAGAATCACAAAATTCATAGATATGTGGGCTGCTCCAAGTAAATAAAGAATGCATATAAAGTGACAAGATGTTACAGGCCTTTAAGAAAATAAACAAAGTTTTACATATATATATATATGTGTGTGTGTGTGTGTGTGTGTGTGTGTGTGTGTATACACACACGTATATACATATACATATATAGACATACATATACATGTATGTATACGTAGACATCTCTATACACATATATATATGCACACACACACACACACACATTAATTCAAGCACACGACAATAGCAACTTAGAAGTCAGAAGTCAGCAGGAGGTAAACGGGATCCTGACACTCTCTGGCAAGAAGGTATAAGGACCAATGAACATGAGACTTTGTTCAAGAAAGGTAGCTACTCAGATGATAGAAAAATGTGTATCACTTCAAAACTAACCTAGGAAACATTAGACACATGACACCAATTCAAAAGGAGAAAGGAAAGAAAAAACATGAACACATACAAAAGGCATAGCAAAGATCGAACCTCAAACAGATCCGTAATGACATCCACTGAGAGTGGACTGAATGCTTTCATTAAGATAAAATGTAGACATGGGGGCCGCCCGGTGGCGTAGCGGTTTCGTCCGCGCTTGGCAGTCCGGGGTTCACCGGTTCGCATCCCGGGTGCCCACCGACGCACTGCATGTCAGCCACGCTGTGGCGGCGTCCCATATAAAATAGAGGAAGATGGGCACGGATGTTAGCCCAGGGCCAGTCTTCATCAGCAAAAAGAGGAGGATTAGCAATGGATGTTAGCTCAGGGCTGGTCTTCCTCACCAAAAAAAAAAAAAAAGATAAAATGTGGACAGCTTTTCGAAGACGTAGATCTAACTACGAACACGACAGAGGGTCAAACATATGGGAAAAGGCAGAATAGGTCAACTCTACCCCCCAAAAAAGCGGGTAGAAGTTCATTCGCTGCAAAGTAGAATCGAAGGCAAAAAGTATTACTAGAGACAAAAAGAAGACTTGGGAAAGACAGAAAGAACAATTCAAAAGAAAAACATCATTTTCAATCGGATAGACCGTAGACTCGGTAGAACCACAGGAAAACGGGCAAAGCTACAATCCTAGGGGAGGCAAGGAACAGTGGTTCCAAGTGTGTGGTAGAATTAGACTAGCAGATTCCATCCTCTCTATGAATATTTAGAAGGTGAAGAATAGCGAAGACATCCTTAGAGAGGAACAAAAGAGCGGCGGCACTTTAGGTGATTCAGTCTCGTGACAAAAGGACAGGAATCAGAATCTGATAGTCTTCACATAAAGATGAACCAAGATGCCGGTGGAACAGAACAGAGTAGGAAAAGACTCCACGTGTATCTGGATACTTTGTTTTCTTTTCTGTCTTTCTGTCTTTCTTTCTTTCTGGCGAGGAAGAGTGGCCCCGAGCTAACAGCTGTTGTTGCCAAGCTTCCTCTTTTCGCTCGAGGAAGATAGGCCCTGAGCTAACAGCTGTGCCCATCTTCCTCTACTTTGTCTGTGGGGTGCTGCCACAGAGTGGTTTGATGAGCGGTGTGTAGGCCCAGGCCCAGGATCCAAACACGCAAGCCCTGGGCTGCTGAAGCGGAGCACGCAAACTGAACCACTACGCCACCAGGCCGGCCCCCAGCAGCGGTTCTCTGGAAAACAATAGAAATCCAAATACAAAATAGACAAAAAGACAGAGCCGGCATTTCTTTCACCTGGAGAGGAGGTGATAAGGATGAATGGCCAATAAGCATGTGAAAAGATGTGAGCCGTCTCCTGCAGATGCAAATGAGAATTGGAGTGAGATAGCCTCTGGACACGTTCGGCAGAATGCCTTCCACAAAATACGGGAACGATATCCAACTGCTGGTGAGGTCGTGGACCAGGCGAGTCACTCACTCACGCCTCACTGGTGGTGACGGAAAATGGTAGGGCCGCTATGGAAAACAGCGTGGGGGTTTCCAAAACTCACACGCAAGGAAAAAAGACAGCAAAAAGTGGCCATCTCTAAGCCCTTGGACTATCCTGCCTCCTAAGAGTGTCTTTGTTTAGCTGGGGCCTTGGGTAGTGGAGACTCCCAGTGTGATTTCTGGGGCGGGGGTGGGGGGGGTGGGGGGTGGGCCTTGGGCCCTGCGGTCTCCGTTGGACCGCCAGGAAGTCAGCTTTCTGGTGTCCCGTGAGTTCTAGGGAGTGAGGCCTCAAGCCCGAGGGGGGCTCTGGAGGACGCCACCCCCCGGTGGGCCCCGACAACGTTCACGTTCATTCACGCAAAATCCTGGACGTGAATGTTCTTAGCAGCTCCGTTCGTCACAGCCCCGAACTGGAAACCACACAGAGGTCCTTCCAAAGTCCCATCCCTTGCCTATGTCGCGGGAGCTCTGGAGAGAAGAAACTCTGGGTGTTCCATCCAGAGTGGGCCCTACTCCCATTTGATGGAAGGGCCGTCTTTGGACTCCGGTGGATTGCTTTTGCACGATGGCCAAAATTCGGTGGGGCTTGGGCGTATCTGCTTGGGTCTCTGTCCTTTTCTGTTCCATTGACCCACGTTGTCTCCCCGTCTGCCAGTGCCACATAAAAGCGGCCGCCAGGTGGCACCCGACAATCAGCCCGAACGTCAGCGGGAGGGATCCGGACCGCGGGCCGGCGAGAGTGCACTGCCTCGGCCCACCGCCCGGTCGCGTCCCGGCTCACTTCGGATCGTGTCTCTCAGGCTGGGGCGGCCGGGAGGGCGTCCCGCGAGGTCCTGGGGCGTCCCTCTCGCGGAGCACCCCGCTGGCACGGCGCGACCCCGGGTGCAGAAGGGGTACTCGGAAAACTGGGGCGAGGGGGGTGGGGGCCGTTGCCGGGAAGGGGACAGACTCCCCATGCGACTCCCGGGCCGGGCCTGCTGGCTGACACAGATGTGGAAGATTCCCTCAGAGACGCCAGCAGGCAGGCCGGGGCTGCCGGCACCAGCTTCCTGGAGCGGCCCGAACGCTTCCCGGGCTCCCGGGAGGACTTCTTAGAAAAATGTGGCAGGCGGGGACTATCAAACCGAAACCATGCGAGCCGTCCTCGGACGACAACAATGACGGAGGAATTGTTTGTATTCTGTCATTTCCAGCCCACGAGGTCTTTCTGAAGCAGACAAAGCCCAGAGGCCATCAAGGAAATGACTGACACACTTGACCGCTGAAAAGTTGAAAAGACAACAAGTGTCTCTGCACGGGCCACAACAAAGTCCAAAGACAACACACGGGGGCAGGGAGCGTGGGTGCAAATGCACGTGTGGTGATAAGAATATCGATTTCAGCAGTCCTTACCGTCATGACAAACAAGCAAACCGACCAAAATGCTGGTGGGGGTGGGGGGTCGGGAGAGACGTCACAGACATTCAGTCAACAAATCAAGTTCCAGGACACCCGCACAATGCCATGCTGCATGTGTGTGTGTGTGTGTTTGAAATGAGGTAAATGTTTACGTTGTGCTGTTCTATGGACCTAGAAAAAAAATGTGTACATCTTCTGCGCTTAGATATTTTTTAATCTTAAACAGTGCACATTGATGGGGAGAAAGAGCATTCTCTACCCACTCTGGGTCCTTTCTGGCTGGGCCACAAGTTCAATTGACATGAGGCCGAACAGCAGGAGAAAAATCAAGCAAAGCTTTATAAAACACATACACGGGAGAGACCAGGGAATGTCTCTTGACAAAATGGTGGAGATTCTCCTCTTCTATAGACAAACGAGGATTTTGGAGTGGGGGGGAGTTGGGAGTGTCAGCCATGAGGGATTGCAAGAAAAGCACAATAAAGTTATTATGCAGATTTAAGGCCTCTCCTTCCACACTGACCAGTCTCTAGAGATAAGGTCATCCGCCTCTCTTCCCCCTACAGAGAAGGAGATATAGCTTTACAACTGGAGATTTTCCTTACAAATGTAACTGTTTGGTACACAGAACTTTGATAAGAATGGGTGTAGCAAAGACCCCCCTGGTTTATCGATACCCAGAGTCTTCCAAGGTGAGGCCTGTCTTTGGGCCTATCCCAAATTCCTTTAGACAGTTGGGAGGGGGAAGGTCAAATGTCCTTCAGAGCAAGGTAGAGAGAGGTGGCCAATCTTGAGGTGGCCAATTCCAATCCCCCACAACGTGTTTCCCTTAGAAAAGAAAATGTGAAAGGCAAATAGAGAGAGTAAACCAGTTTAAAAAAACCCAAAGACTTAGTTCTCTTAATACAGAGGCTTCAGCCTAGGAAATTACTTAGACAAAACATAGAATTTCTGTCTTTTGTGTAGATTGACTCAAAGGTCAAGAGAAACCTTTTACAATGTCTTTATCAAGAGCAGACTAGAAGTTAGAGAAAAGTATCCTTTTAAGAGAGAGAAACACAAATTCTAATTTTGTACCAGCTTACTTCTGGTACTGAAACTCATTTACCTCATTGAATTCATTTGAGGTGTGTGTGTGTGTGCTTGCGTGCGTGTGTGTGTGTGCGTGCGTGCGCGTGCATGCGCACAAGCATGTGTGTGGAAGATTAGCCCTGAGCTATGATCCATTGCCAGTCCTCCTCTTTTTGCTGAGGAAGATTGGCCCTGGGCTAACATCTGTGCCCATGTTCCTCTCTATCTTATGTGGGACACTGCCACAGCATGGGTTGACAAACGGCGCACCAGTCTGTGCCCGGGATTCGAACCCGTGAACCCTGGGCCGCCAGAAGTGGAGCACGTGAACTTAACTGCCACGCCACCGAGCCGGCCCATTCATTAAATTCATGTCCATCTTCACCAACTTGACCACGCACAAAACTTTTGTCTCAGAGTTTTGTTTTTTTAGCCACAAACCTTTGATAGCCTTTTCAGAAAACAAAACTATCTTCATTTTTGTTAATACTGTCTTTAGTGCAAACATCCATGTTACTTTCCCTGAATACAAAGATGTTTCCCTTATTAATTTTAGGAGCTCTAATCACGTATATGAATTGGCATTTTTAACGCTCAGAAACTTTAATTTGTCTTGAAAACTAAATCAGTAAGCCATTACAGACTGTCTTTTCCATTAGCATTCTGTAGCCTGGCAAATTCATAAATACTTTTTAGAACGTCTTGAAACGTGTTATTTCATAGTCAAGACATGTCAATGTCAAGACATGTTTATTGATAGACCCAAACATCTCTTAGTTTCTCTATCCTAAGAAGGCAACAGTGGTGAAACCTATATTTAGTCATTAACGGTCTCATATTTTATCTTATTTGGAAACGATCTAGATAGTCAATGAATGTGTGTGTGTGTGTGTGTGTGTGTGTGTGTGTAAGATTAGCCCTGAGCTAACATCCGTCGCCGATCCTCCTCCTTTTTGATGAGGGAGATTGGCCCTGGGCTAACGTCCATGCCCATCTTCTTCTGCTTTGTATGGGGCGCTGCCGCAGCCTGGCTTGACAAACGGCACGTCGGTCCGTGCCCGGGATCCGAACCCGCGAACCCCAGGCCGCCGAAGTGGAGCACGTGAACTTTAACCACTATGCCGCTGGGCCGGTCCCTCCACCAGTGTTTTTATCACTGAATTTCACTTAGCGACACTTCAAAGTCTCAAGTCACCAAAGAGAGTTTGGAAGTTATTTTAAGTACACGTGCCATACAATGAAAGGATTGTGAAAAGTTTATCAGAGTGACGTCAGTGTCGTGGTGGCGTGAGTTGTTCCCTTTGTCTCTCCCTTTGAAGGTACAACCAAATGGACATCTTTCGACCCACACGGGATTCCCTACACAGCACAACAGGAAACCTGAGAGATCCACGCAGCTATATATAGGGCAGGAAGAGAAATCCTCTACCCACTGTCGGTCCTTCCGGTCGGGCTACCAGTCAAATCGACATGAGATGGAAGAGCAGGGGAAAAATCAAGCAAAGCTTTATCACATGTATACATGGGAGGGACTCAGGAAAACCGAGCAACTCACCCAAATGGCCGAGCTGCCAGTTTACATATTCTCTTCAGCTAAAGACAAAGGAGGATTTGGGGGGTAAGTGGTCTGGGGCTTCAAGGGAGAGGAAGGCCATTGACACGGAGATGGAAATAGAAACGGGACAACTGCAGGCAATGTGACTGGGGAGAGACACGTTTTGCGTTCCATTACAGTGATGGCGTGAGCTCCTTCCCGGAACAGGCCCTTCTATGTTAAATTCTTTGTAAAGGCGGTTGGGGGGAGGTCGGAGTTTCTTTCGGCGTCTTTTGTTCTTGAAAGTCATCGAACCAAAGAGACACATTTTGGGGTGGCCAATTCTGATCCCCCACAGAGCTGTACATCTCAAGGTGAGTGAACCGGGGCCCTGGGAAGCAGTGGAACTAGGGGAGCGGCCCCCTCCTCCTCCACAGGGGCAGCGATGCAGGACGTGAGTCCTCGCGCTGAAGCCAGCATGACCGTGAGTGGAGGCAGGGGCAGCCCGGCCGGCGTGCAAACACCCACGGAGTGGCGGATGCCTGGCCCGGGGGAGCGCCCACCGAGCGGTGGCTGCCCTGCCTGCACGAACGTGCCCCACTGAGCGGTGATGGTGGCCCAGCCCACGGGAACGTGCCCTGCCGAGTGGCAGTGGCCGAGCCCACGTGAACGCAGAGTTGCCTGACCGGCAGAGCTGTGAGCAGACGGGGCAGGCACAGAAAAAAACAGCCCCCTGCCACCGCCGCCGCCGCCGCCGCCACCACCCCCGCGGTGGGATGTGGAGTCTGTGGCCGGAAGCGTCAGAAACCGCAGCAGGACCGGTGACCCAGCCCCCAGCGGTGGCAACCCCGACACCGGCTTCACCAGCCGTGTGGGTTCCACACAGGTCCCCGGGTCCCCGGGCCCCCACCGGTGACAGCAACACCTGTGAGCACAGCACTCCTGGCAGTGGTGCAACCAGCACCGCACGACAACCCGGGGACAGCGGCACAGGTGGTGGGTGGGACAGCAGTGTGAGCCCGTGGAGAGCCAGTGGAGGAACACAAGACCCGGGTGATGAGAACCAAAGTAACCAAAGCCTTGGCCAAATAAAAAAGGTGATGACTACCACAGATGTGCCAGCAGAGGACCGAGTCATCAAACACCGTGAAGAGATACAGTCGCGCGGCATAACAGAAGGAAAAGGACAACTCTCCGGAAACCAAACCTGAGGTCACAGGAGATTACAGTCTAACCGACAGAGAAACTCAACACGGCTGTCATAGAGAAACTCAGGGAGTTACAAAAGGACTCCGACAGAAAATTCAATGAGCTCAGGAATAAAATCAATGAGCGGAAGGAATACTTCCCCAAAGAGATTGGAGCTCTAAGAGGAAAACCAAACATCAATTCTGGATACGAAGGACCCAATTAATGAGATTTAAAGATAATGTAGAAAAGCATAAAAAGCAAACAAACAAACACCAGAGCAGACCTGGTAGAGGAGAGAATTCGTGAGGTCAAAGACAGAAACCTAGAAAGGCTTCGAGTAGAGGAGGAGGAGGAGGAGGAGGAGGAAGAGGAGGAGGAGGAGGAGGAGGAGGAGGCGGCGAGAGAACCAAGATGACGGAAAAATGAAGACATTCTTTGTCAACTATCTCCAGCTCACTTAGGAAAAGTAACACACGGCTTCTAGGTCTCCCAGAGGGAGAAGACAGGGAGGAAGGGGCAGAGAGCTTATTCAAGGAAATAACAGCTGAGAGCTTCCCAAGCCTGGGGCAGGAACTGGACATGCAAGTACAGGACGCCACTAGAACTCCTAAGTACAACAAATGCAAAAGGACCCTCTCCGAGGCATGGACTATGAAAACTGCCAAGAGTCCAAGCCAAAGAAAAACTAGGAAGGGCGGCGAGGGAGAAGAAAACAACCCGCCGAGGAACCCCCGACAGGCTTTCGGCAGATTTCTCGGCAGAAACCTTACAGGCCAGGAGGGAGTGGAAGGATCTAGTCAAAGCACCGAAAGACAAAGACTTTCAGCCAAGAATACTCTACCCAGCAAAATTATCCTTCTGATGTGATGGAGAACGAAAAGCGTTCCCAGATCCACAAAAGCTGAGGGAGTTCACCGCCACTAGGCCTGCCTTACAGGAAACGGTGAAGGGAGCCCTCCTGCCTGAACCAAAAAGGCAAAGGTTCACAGAGCTTTGAGCAAGGAGATAGACAGGCCGACAAACACCAGAACGTTGCAGCTCTCCGTCAGAAGAGGCGAGCAAACACTTCGTTACCACGTCCAGGAGAAAGGGAAAGAAAGCATCGAAAATAACAAGAAACACCTCCACGGGGTCCCAACCTCACAACACAAAAAAGAATAATTTGTGACAAGAAACACAGAGAAGGGGAAGAGGAAAGGGATGGAACCTGCTTAGGCTAGTGGAGATAGGGGGCTGTCAGAAAGTGGACTATCTGATCTCTGAGAGCTTTTACACCAACCCCACGGTCACCACCAAACCAAAACATCAGAGCAGAGTCACAAATCGTCGATAGAGAGAAAACCCTCCCAGAAAACCACCCACCTGAACGGGCAGTGAGAAAGGCAAGGGAAAAGAAACCACGGAAAGATAGAACAACCAGACAGCAACAGAGAAAACGGCAGTATGAAGCCCCCACCTATCGAGAATCACTCTAAATGTAAATGGGTTGAATTCACTGATCCAAAGACACAGAGTGGCTGGATGGACGAAAAAACAAGACCCAACCACGTGCTGCCTCCAGGAAACACATCTCAGCGCTCAAGACAGACATGGGCTCAGAGGGAAGGGATGGAAGATGACACTGCGAGAAAATGGCAAGCCAAAGAAAGAAAGCAAGGGGTAGCCATCCTTCTATCAGAAAAGCAGACTTCAAGACCAAAAAAAAAGAGGGAGGGGCCGGCCCAGCGGCGTAGCGGTTAAGTTCACGCACTCCGCTTCGGCGGCCCGGGGTTCACCGGTTCAGATCCTGGGGGCAGACTGACGTGACACTCATCAAGCCATGCGGAGGTGGCGTCCCACGTAGAGCGACTAGAAGGATGCACAACTATGACGTACGACTATCTACTGTGGCTCTGGGGAGAGAAAAAGCAAAAAAAGGAGGAAGATGGGCAGCAGATGTTAGCTCAGGGCCAATCTTTCTATCAAAAACAACAACAAAAAAAAACCCCACACACGTTTACATTAAAAAAAAAAAAAAAAAAACCCAGAGAGAAGTGAAAATGAAAACACAACATACCAAAACTTATGGGTTGCAGCAAAAGCAGTCCTGAGAGGGACATGAATACCAAGACAGGCCTACCTCAACAGACAAGAAAAATCTCAAGTGAACACGCTTACCCTGTACCCAAAAGAACTAGAACGAGAAGAACAAAGAGAGCCCAAAGGAAATAAGAAAAACGGCAGCAGACAGACATGAAATAGAGACTAAAGAAATAAATAGATAAAGTAAAAAGGACACGAAGATCTGGTTCTTCAAGAAGATAAACCAAACTGACAGGCCCTTACTTAGCCAGACTCACTAAGAGGAAACAAGAGAAGACTCAGATAAAATCAGAAAAGAAAGAAGAGCAATGACGACAGGCGCCACAGAAAGGCAAAGGATTCTAAGAGAATACTAGGAAGAGCTATACGCCCACAAACTGGACGATCACCTGGAAGAAAGGGATCAATTCTTAGATTCACACAACCTCCCCAAACCGAGTCGAGAAGAAACAGAGAACCTGAACAGACCCATCCCAAGAAAGGAGATTGAAACAGTCACCAAAAACCTCCCCAAAGAAAACAAAAGTCCAGGACAAGACGGCTTCCCCGATGAGTTCCACCAAACGTCCAAAGAAGGCTTCATCGCTATCCTTCTCAAACGCTTCCCAAAAATCGAAGAGGAGGGGAAGCTTCCCAAGTCAGTCTACGAGGCCCACAGGGTCCCCGATATCAGGCCCAGACGAGGAAGGCCGGCACAGCACAGGAAAAGAAAACTACAGGCCAGTATCCCTGATGAACATCGACGCAAAACTCCGCAACTAAATCTTCACGAGTCGAAGACGGCGACTCATCCGAAGGATCCTACACCAGGACCGAGCGGGGGTGCATTCCAGGCACGCGGGGATGGGTCCACATCTGCAAACCAATCCATGTGAAGATGCCACGTTCACACCACGAAGACGAGAAACCACACGATCATCTCCGTAGAGGCGGAGAAAGCGTTTGACAACATCCAACATGCGCTTGTGATAGAAACCCTCACGAACATGGGTATGGGAGGAAAGCCCCTCCACACAATCAAGGCTGCCTGTGGCAAACCCACAGCCCCACAGCATACTCCATGGAGAAAAGCCGAAATCCGTTCCTCTGGGAACGGGAACAAGACAAGGAGGCCCACTCCCGCCACTCTTATTCAACATAGTACTGGAAGTCTGAGCCAGAGCAATCAGGCAAGGAAAAGAAACAGAAGGGATCCAAGTCGGAAAGGAAGACGTGAAACTCTCACTCTTTGCGGAGGACGCGATTCTCTATAGAAAATAGATTCCCTGCAGAATCCACCCCAACACGGCTAGAAATAATCCACAAGTACGGTCAGCGTGCAGGATACACGTCCACCTACAAAGATCTCTTGCCTTTCGACACGCCAATCACGAACCAGTGGAAAGCGAGGTGAAGAATGCGATCCCACTGACCGTCACGACAAAAAGAACACACTCCCAAGGAAGACATGTAACCGAGGAGGCGAAAGATCCAGATGCTGAAAACTAGAAGACGTGGCTGAGAGAAACCGAAGAAGACATCAAGCGATGGAAAGATATTCCGTGTTCGCGGGCTGGAGGAATCCGCATCGCTCGCAAGGTCTGTGTGTACAGGGTTCTCTCGTTCTCGACTTCCCGACCTTGACCGTAAGATGAGACTATCACTCTCCTTCTAGGATAGGGAGGAGATCTTCCACGGTGGGGGGAGGTGGCCTGGTGGGTTGGCCGGTCGACCTCCCGCTTCCAGGAAGAAAAGAAGGAGGGTCAGCACTCCATTCTTGCGCCTGCCATCTGACGGGGGGGGGGGGGGGGTGTGTGTGTGTGTGTGCGGGGGAGAGTAGGTAAGCTTTGGTTTCTTTGTTTTTGTTGTAGTTAGTTGTCTTTCAAAGTGTCTGTAGGTCACTCCAAACAATGTTCTGGTGTCCTTTCCACGGAAGCATTTGCCCTCAGGTTTCAGCTTTTGACAGGAGGAGGCACGGAGTTTTCCGGGGGGGGGGGGGGACTCCTTTCTCTGACACAATGGGGTGGGCGAAGAAGGACGAGATGGGTGGGGGTGGGCCCGTGCCTATCCTTTTCTCACGGTTCGGAGAAAGGAAGACGGTTCGGCTCTTGTCAGACGAGATCTCATTTCCCCCACAAACCATCAGGCGAGATATCAGGTGAAAAGAGGGAGAGCAAAGGCTTGAAGAACACGGAGAAGATGGGTGCCGGGGTCTCCAGAGCAACGATTTCATCGGGGGCACGGGCCAGTCCATGATTTCCGGACCCCATGGATGGCCGATTTCGTCTGTAGGTCATTTTGAATCGACGAGGATACCGCCCGAACCACTTTTGGATATCGCCTCCAGCTCACCCGAGCGGTGGAGGAGCCGTACGACTCTAAGATAGCGTGCATCCAGGGAGAGAATTGTGCCAGGGAGAGGGAGGTGGCAGTAAGTCAGGGAGTCTAAGGTCTTTAGAGGAGACTGACTCTTCAAAAGTGGATGAGGTAAAAGGAGACCAGCTGGATTTCTGTGGCGTGTGCGTGAGGTATGATACGTACAATGGCAAGCGACAGGATCTATTGGAGTCGATGAGGAAGCCATCCGGTGTCAAACTCATCTGTCCTGACCTCGTTTTCCCAAAAGGGCCTGACCGGCCTCTGAGCACGCAGCGTATACCTGCTTTGAGCGTGTACCGTGTCTCAGAGACGAGCACAGATGCCCTTAAGATGAGGATGCAACTCCCCCCCCACCACCACGTGGGCCTTTCCTTCAGGGTCACCTGTTCTCCCTAGGCTAGGATTCGATCGTGGTGCTCATCCCGTGGCCACCCAGCTCGAGAGAGCAGACCCGCTCCCTGCGGGAGCCATCCGTCGCCGTGCCCACAGGGCCATCTCGTGACTGTTGTCAAAAGGACGTCGCATTCCTCTGCGATATATGGTCTTTGACGGTCTAGAGCCTCTCTGGACACCCCGCTTCTTGGGTGCCCTTCCTTCCTTGGGGAAGGAAGGCCCCGGGCTATACGGTCCTCAAATTTGGCTCCTGAGAAACTCATCCCCATTCCGATGTCTAGATTGGCTATGGATTCTTTGCGCTGACATTTCTTGGCGTCGTCGAGGCAGGATTTCACAGAAGCCCACCGGAGACCACCTGGAATCCACACTGAACCGGCATTCGGTACCAATAGGGGGCCCATTCGGCCCCCGCCCCCGCCCCCCAGATCACTGCCTTCTCCAGGTGACCCCCGTGAGTTCTCCTGAAACCCGGACCTCCTTATTTTAAGTCGATGGTCCCGACTTTATTGGAGCTGGTTCAAGCCTTAAGACTAGGTTCCGAAGGGGGGTACCGGTACGTACCCTAGGTCAGAGGAACCTAGGGGGGAATTCCTAGGAACGAGGATCCTAGGGGGAATTTCCTAGGCCAGGCGAGCCTGGGGGGAACTTTGGAGTGAATGGGGCATGCTGACCTTTTTCATTTGGCTTTCAATCGGAAAGCATTGTGTTTATAACGTCTGAACAAACCGCTTGACGGAGACGTGCGAGACTGAACGTATTCAGCTCTGAAGCCGCTACAGTGTCCTCAGCTATCGTCCAGACTTTAGAGCAAAACGAAACTAAAAGGAAAGCGGGAACTCGAGCTTCTAAAAGCCCGACCCGTCCCCGACAGGGTGGCGGCCTCCTCCTCCTCCTCCTCCTCCTCCTCCTCCTCCGGTTGGCTTCATGCTGAGAACCGCACAAGTGCTCGACAGGGGAGGAGACCGAAAGAAAGGGTGGGGGGATGGAGAAAAATAAACAGCTTTTGCAGACACAAACTGCTAAAAATTTTTTAAATGGGCCATGAAATCTTGCTTGCATCTCTCCGTTGTGTGTGTGTGTGTGCGTGTGTGTCTATATGTTACACGTGTGTGGATCTTTTACCTCCGGACGGTATGGCGAAAAGGAACAGCTCTGTTGAACTGGCTTCAAGTAAGCGCTTACCTACATTCTAAATGGAATAGAAATTCACCCAAATGTCTTTCAAGTTCACATGATATGCTACTACAAAACTGGTTCAGAAAAATAATCATTGAAAGGATGGCTAATTTTGTCTGATGTCTCGTGAAGTCGTGTAGGCAATCTAAATCGTCACTGAGAACAGGTAACTCAACAGAGGTGAAAAAGATGAGCGTCGGGTGAACTTTTAACAATAATTATGTGGTGGTGTGTGTCCTTAAAATAGCTTCCAAAATCTCTTTGGGAACTTGAAACCTGGAAGTTTTGCCAGGTGAAATGAAAGGATAAAAGTTCAGGAACCGTCTAGATAATTTCCAAGTAAGATAAACTATTAGACTTTCATTATACGTTTATCTCCTTTCGGCTTCTTACTACAGAAAAACGAGAAGGTGTCTTGGGTCTCTCGGGAAACACGCCTTGTGCTTTGTGAAAAGATTATACCCTAAAGGAACGTGTTTCTGAAATTATAAAAAGCGTTTATGAATCCGTCAAGCCACACAACACTAGTGTAAACCACAGTTTATCATAGTTGCTTACTTAGGTTTTACTTAAGAATTAAGGCTTCTAAGGGTTACAATTCTAAATAATATACGTAATGAAAGCTACTAACAATTAAGAAAAATGTGTCTGGATTCAAGAAAAGTAAAATGTATCTTCTCAGTAAAAAAAAAAAAAAAAAAATAGTAGAAAGGTATGAAGAACGGACATATTTTTGTTTGCTTTGTGAAGAAAGATAAATTTGTTCCAAAGTACTAGAAGGAAAAAAAAAAAAGGAAAGCATGGGACAAATTCTGAGTGTAAAAAGTAAGCGATAGAAAGTCTGTGAAAGTAAAACCTGAGGAGTTTTATGCATGGTCAAGTTGTGGAAGATTAAAAATAAATCCGGGGATAAGTAAATGAGGCTTCATGTCAAAAGAAAGCTGGTGCACAGTGAAAGTTTGGTTTCCTCTTTCTCTCCAAAGGATCATTTTCTTGGACTTGATCCAAAAAGGTTTTTCTTGACCTTTGAGTAAGTTTACCGAAAAGACAGAGGTCTCTGTTTTGTGAAGATCATTTCCTATTTCAAAGGACTGAGGTCTCTCCATGAAGGCTTCTTGACTCTGTCAAGGCTCCGTTGCCCCTGGCTGTTTGACGGAACGGATCGCTGAGCATTGCTCCTGGCAGTGAGCACGGTTTCACGGTGACAGGATCGGCGACCCCCGATCTTGCCCGACCAAGTGTTTTCAAACCTTTCGGTATGTTTGACAAGCTCCCCCAAATGCCTATCTTCAATGAAGTCTTTCTTCTGATTTTTTTTTTCCTTTGAGAATTTCCAAAGGGCCCTGGGACTTCTCCAAGAAGTGTATTCTCTCTTCCTGTAAAGAGGGAGACGTGACTTAGGCGTGTGTGGTACGCCGAATGGCACGGGAAGCATTGTCAAGTCAATGATAAACCTTCGTAGGTTACACTGTGCAGGTGACCATTGTTTCCCAGTTCTGCTTCCCACGTTAGAAGAGGAAGAGACCACGACTGCATTCTATCCCCTCATTTGGTTTACAGAGGGGTCTTACTGAAATGCTAAGCGAGACATTATCAAGCTGGATAGGCTCTCCGGCCTCCAGAACGCCTGTGACTCTCGATTCACTCTGCCAGCCTAGTAAAAGAGCTCCTCCTACTGGCTCGAGAATTCACCACAGACGGAGAGAAACAGATCTGGCCGTCCACGAGGGGCAAATCTTGACCACCCCCTCACAGACGCGGTTCAGGCCCAGTGAGAAACCCGTAGTGCCTATGGGCACCCGAAAAGGTGATTTCGTGGGGAAAGCCATCCTTTTGAAAACTCTCTCCCACAGTGGCCCCTAAAGCCTGTACTCGCCGTGTTCTAGGCCAAAAGGATCATCCGGGGAAACCACTTCACGGGTCCCAAGGCCACTTTCCCCTTCCCTAAGGGACCCTCGGAGGTATGGCAGCGGGATTTTGTCGAAAGGCCACCATCTCAGGGACACAAATAGATCCTGTCGTGATTTGTGCATTCTCACGTTGGGTCGAGGCCTTTCCCTGCAGAGTAGCAAAGGCTTTGGGCAAATGATGATCGGAGGAAGTAATTCCTGTTTGGGGAGATTCCTCTCGAGTTACACAGCGACCAGGGAACTCATTTTTCCAGACAGATCGTTCAATCTATCCGTCACATTCGGCCAATACTGCAGCGTTTCCACTGCGCTTCCCGCCACCCCCAATCCTCAGGATCGGATCGGTGGAAAGAAAGAACTCGCGGCACACTCAAAGCTCAGCTGGCAAAGCTTTTTTCAGAAGCATTGACTCTCTCAGGGCCAGCCAGAAGCTCTTCTGCTAGCGCTCCTCCATCTTAGAGCTACACCCTTCAGTAAACGTCAGCTCTCTCCTTCCAAGATCCTAATGGGGCGGCCTATGCAATTAGACAAGTGTAGGAACCAACTTTGCTTAAAGGAAAACTCTTCGTGACTGTGAAGGTGTTATGGAGGCACTTTATAATGAGGGGGAAAGGAGCGGCGGTGCGGGTTGGCAGCCGATTCTTTTCACAGAGAGCTCCCAGGCCTCATGGCGAACACACTGCACCCCGAGCCTCCCTTGGATGCAGGGAAGGATTCATTGAGCTAACGCCTGTTGCCGACCTCCCTCCCTCCCTCCCTCCCTCCCTCCCTCTCTTTAAGGCCAGATAGGCTCCTTCGGTGTTCCGCCGGGATGGCCACCGAGCAACTAGCTATATCTGTTCCTCCCTTGGGGCCAGAAGATGCCATACCGCCTAGAGAGGCTCTCTGACTGAACTGACGGAACAAGCCCTTCACGATAGTCGAGCAGGCACAGCTTTAGGAACTACCGAAGTGTCTTTCACGAGAAAGGTTTCTCTTCCAAGTGGAATGGCCTTGGATATAGTCTTACAGCATCCCAAGGTGGCACGTGCGCAATCATTCCCACCCGAGCGCTGTGCCTTTCTACCCGACGAGTCTTTCTTCCCGTGTGTCGTCTCTGCTCGAGTACATGGGAAATGAGGTCCATGCCTTAAGCGAGCCTACACCCGGTCTCGATGTGTTTGGTGGGCTCCCTTCCGGTATCGGTTCCCTTTTCCGATCTGGATCGCAATCCCGATTTCTCTTGCTTCTCGGAGTGTCAGTGACCTAGGAGTGTAAGTGAATTCTTGTACCGATCCTAATCTTCAAACTGACCGTTGTGTTCTTTACTCGGTGTCGTCAGACTGGCACGCAAGCTAGGGAGGGTCACGATCGCTCGCCCACTTGAGACGGTCGATCGGGCGATCGATCTCATAACTCTGGGCAGATCTCCTCTTCTGATAAGGACTACGCCGAAGAACTGACTTTCAACTTATCTCTTCAGAAAGGGATGAATCACTATCCATCGTTACTGTCCTTATTCTATGACTGTGAACGATGTAAACCTAAGGAGAGTCCTAGAAAAGCACATAGACAATGTGCGTGCGACCGCCTAAAATGAATCTGCAACCTACGAAAAGCTTCCTCTGTCTGGGAATATATACCTCTATGCTCGTCCCCTCTGTCTGATGAATTCCCCCCAACGCGGACCACCGGGCGACGGAATGAGCTAAAAGCCCGGCACCGAGGGACACGACGGACCCAGGGCAGGCAGCCTCCAGCCTGGCGCCGAGGGACACTATTTTGATCATCCACGCTTTCTATCGAAAGATGAACGATAGATCCAAAGTGGGACACGGATGAATGCAATGGCAAGCGATAGGATAGATCGGAGTCGACGAGGAAGCCATTCGGTGTAAAGCTCATCTGGCCTGACCTCGTTTTCCCAAAAGGGCCCGACCGGCCTCTGACCACGCATCGTATATCTGCTCTGAGCGTGTACCACGTCCCAGAGACGAGCACAGATGCCCTTAAGATGAGGATGCAACTCCCCCCCCCACCCCCACCCCCACCATGTTGGCCTCTCCTTAAGGGTCAGCTTTCCTCCCTAGGCTAGGATTCGATCTTGGTGCTCATCCTGTGGCCACCCAGCTGGAGACAGCAGACCTGCTCCCCGGGGGTGTCCACCCGTCGCTGTGCCGACAGGGCAATCTCGTGACTGTTGTCAAAAGGACATCGCGTTCCTATGTGATATATGCTCTTGGACGGTCTATAACCGCTCTGGACACCCCACTTCTTTGGTGCCCTTCCTTCCTTCCAGCCTTCCTTCCTTCCGGAAGGCCCCGGGCTATAGGGTCCTCCAAATTTGGCTCCTAATAAAGTCACCCCAATTTTGATGTCTAGATTGGCTATGGATTCTTTGCGTCGACACTCTTCCGGTGGAGATTTTTGTACAAGGGGTCTGGGCTGGCAGGATGGGAGGGGGCGGGTGGTTCCATTTGGCAAGAAATCAGAAGCCCCTGTAGTAGCTCCGACTCGGGCCTCTTAAGAAAAAGGCAGAGAGAGGAGCTCAGCTTTGTTCATCACAGCAACTGGCACCTCGTGCGTAAGCACAGAAGGTTCCCGGAATGAATTCAGTGGCAGGAGCCAGTGTGCCCTGTGTTGCTCTCAGTTGTCAGCCCTCAGCCAGCAGGCAGGCAGGCAGGCAGGCAGGCAGGCAGGCAGGCAGGCAGGCAGGCAGCAGCTACCACCGCCCCACTCTCCAGTGGCCGGGGTCCCGCCCGCGCCCCCACTGCCACCCATAGGGGAGGGTGGCCCCAGAGCAAGTCTCGTCTCCTCCACCATCCTCTTGCCACCCTGACGGCCTTGCCCGAGATACCACCTGGGCCGCACCCGTGCGGGATTTTCCTGCAGACAAGGGGCCCGGTTCACCATTTTGGAGGAAACCTCTAGCCTTCCAGTGCCGAGGTGGTGCGACTCGCCAGCCAGGGGAGGGGGGGGAGGGGAGGTCAGGTCCATTCACTCCCGTGGGCCTCCTGGAATTGCTTTCATTCAAATGCAGAAAGCTCTGCGTTCAGGTCAGAGCCTTTCCCTTTGCCTCGGGCGTCTCTCCATCCAAAGGCTTGCTTCCACTCCCCCACCCTTAGGCTGCAGCTTCCAAAGGGCAGGCAGGCGGGGAGGGAGGGAGGGAGGGAGGGAGGGAGGGAGGAGGTTGGACGTCTGAGAAACTCTCCTCGTCTGGGGCCAAAAGAGTCCCCCTCCATTCCCTAACCCCGCTAAAGCACGTGAGAATCACGGTCGGGGAGGCTGACGTCTAACCCCACGTCTCGCTCGCTGCGCTGCGCGGCGTGGCGCGGGGCGGGGGCGGGAGGAGGGGGGGCCGAGTCAGAGGGGGAACGCCAAACAGACGATCTCGTCTCGGTGCGTTCAAGTTCCTAGGACACACACAGGCTCGGGGTCTCTAGGGCCGGTGGAGGGAGGCCTGGCAGGGGATGGTTTGGCTCCTCCGCCCCGGGTTATGGGCCCAGCAAGCCAACTCCTCACTGGCAACGCTCTGCTCTAGGTGCAGGTTTGGGTCGTTCCTCTCCCAATTCGCTCGATCGGGTCTGCCCTCCCTCTACCGGCCGCTTCCTTCCCACGGGAAATCCCCGGCCTCATGCCGCATCCTCACTGGGGACTTGATGCGGCACCCCCTCGCCCCGAAAAAGAGGAAGGAAGAGGGCCAGACGGGAAGCAACCCCCCCGACCCGCGGCACCTCCGAAGGAAGGGGGCGAGGGCTCTCGTCGGGCCAATCGTGACTCTTTAAGCCGTGAGCCCGGGGTGGTTGTAAAAAAAAAAAAAAAAAAAATCAAAGGACACCTTCAGAGTTCACTCGACGACGAGGAGGATTGTGAATGTACCTCGCGCCACCGAACCGTACACTGACAAAGGGTGGAGAGGATCCATCGTCAGCGATGTCTCTCCTGAAGCACCACTGTGAGGAACAGAACAAAACACCCTCTCCTCGACCCGGAGCAAGGGAGTTCCCGGGTCTGTCTGTCCGAGAGGGTCACGTCAGCTGCACCGTGAACCCCCAGGGTTCGGCGACGCAAACTCGTTTCTCCCTCTCCTCTGGCGGTGACTAAAAATCGCCAAGGACCGCAGGTGTCGGCGCTGTCATTCCCGTCGAGGAGAGGCACGGAGCATTTGAGCCCTTCGAAGCATCCCCTGTCCACCTTTCACAGCACGTCCAAGCTGAATTCTGTGTCCTTTCTGAATCGGCTTCCTTCTCGAGTCACTGACTTCTCTGTGGGCGAGGGAGGAGAGGCGAGACAGGACGGGGGTGGGGGTGGGGGTGGAGGTGGTTGGGGAGAGGCAGCACTTGGAAACAGCACAGAGCAGCTAAGGCTGTTGCCGTTTCTCTCTGTCGGTGCCCACCTATGTAGGCTGTGTGTGACCCCAAGGATGTATGGAATCCCGGGCTGGGGCCGTTTGCAGGTTTGAGGTGATGGAAACACACAGCGGTGACGGGTGTGTCACTCTGCAAATAGACTCCCAATCCCACTGGCTTGTGCACTTTGTAAAGGATGGATTCGATGGGATGTGACTTCTATCTCAATTGTAAGAATGTGTGATGAGAACATAAGTAGGTAGGTAGGTAGGTAGGTAGGTAGGTAAGTAGGTAGTTGGCTGCTCGATCAGTCGGTAGGTCAGTCTACCTACCTACATCACACACACACACACACACACACACACACACACACACACACACACACGGGGTAGAGAGAGGAGAGAGAGAGAGACAGACAGACAGACAGACAGATGGACGGAGACGGAGACAGCTAGTTATCGACACCAGCCACTGGTATTCATCTGAGTGCTTTTATTTGTTCCCCAAACTAATAACGTCTGTGGCGATCAACAAGGAACAGCCACCTATGAGAACCAGAACTGCTTTTAGGAGCAAACAAGAGAGTCGGCGGGCCCCTGCCGCCGCCGCCGCCACTACTTGTATTTGGCCGAGCAGTGAGTGGGAAAGCTGTATGGTGGACAAAAAGGGAAGGTCTATCCCAATGAGAAGTTGTTGGCATGTGGAAAAGCTGGAGGCCCGCTGACTCGAAGAAGGGTGCCCTATGGAATGGGGGGTGGGGGGTGGGCGGGGGAAACATATTTGTGTTCCTCTCTTGATCCCATGTTGGGGGGAGAGAGAGGTCAGGTCCTAAGTTGGGGGCCCAAATGAGGAAATCTGTCGGTTCAGTTCTGACTCTGAGCGTGTTTCTGGGCCGGAACCGCTGTTTCGGTCATCTTTCCACCAAATGCCTTTTGTGAAAACAGAAATTCTCTCGTGTCCCTGCCTGTCTCTCTTTCTCTGTGTCCCTCCCCTCTCCTCTCCTCCTCCTCCCCATCCCCTCTCCTTCCACCACCACCCCAGGTCCCCCCCCCCCCGTCTGTCTGTCTGTCTGTCTGTCTGTCTCTCTCTCTCTCTCTCTCTCTCTCTCTCTCTCGTCTCTGTCTCTGTCTCTGTCTCTGTCTCTCTCTCTCTCTCTCTGTCTCTGTCTCTCTCTCTCTCTGAATATAAAACAAGGAGGAGTCATTGTGATAGTAACGGACATTTGCATCCATGTGTCAACACTACAAAAGTGTCACGACCTACCTCTTGATGTCTATGAACTCAATTCCTAAGGTATTGAGAGTACTTCTAGAATCGTAGATAGGTCCATACGTTCCTATTTCCGAAGGCAAATGGACATCGTGGTCAGAACTCCTAGTCCAACCCTCCAGCTCCACTGCCAGGCTGCCTCCCACGCCTCCATCCCGACCCCCACCCCCACCCCCGCCGCCCGCCCTGCCGCGCCCCGTCCCACGCACGCCGCTCCCGGACGCCCCATCCCAGGTCCTCCCTTCCCCCCCCCCCCCAAGCTTGGCCCGGCCCGGCCATCTGGTCGACCTCTTGGCATGCTATATAAGCGGCCGCCAGGCAGGTGGCGCCAGACAAGCGGCCTCCCTCCTCCTCAGCGGGACGGACCCGGATCTCGGGGCGGGGCGGGGAGGGTGCAGCGCCGGCCAGCCAGATGCCTGGCCTGCCTGCCTGGTCCCGATCCACCTCGGGTCTTGTTTCTCAGCGCGCCCGGGGCGAGCAGAGGGGGGAACGGAAAAGGGAGGGCCTGCCTTGGAAACCTGTTTTCCCAACGTTCCCGGGACAGGGACGTCTGCCGGCTAGGGGACGGAGTCCTCCTCCACGCGCCTTGCTTCTCGGCCCAGGCTCGGCCGCTTCTGGGTCCCGCGGTCGACCTGGCGGTTGCCCCGGAGGCATCCTGCCGGGGCTCCGTTCAGCCGTGGCGAGCGATTCCCGATTCCCGGATGGAGACCTGTCCGCGAAGCGGACGAAAGCCGGCTCGCCCGCGTCGCCTCGGAACCATCGGACACCCGCTGTGGATGGAGACACTTCCCTTGGGGTTTTTCGCTCCGTCTTTTCCCTTTTCTCCTTGGCCCGGCTGCCGCCGCCGCCGCCGCCGCCGCCGCCGCCGCCGCCGCCGCCGCCTGGCATCCCTCCACGCGAGTCCCGAAAAACCGTCGTCGTTTGTAGAATAAAATAATCATCGCTCGTGTCTGGTCTTTCCTGTTGATGACTCGGCACGGACAGCTGGTCGACCCCAAGCGTCCCGGCCCGCGCGGCCAAGTCCGGGGCGGACAGCTGGTCGACCTGGCAAGCCGGGGAGCCTCTGGGACCCCTGGCTCCCGGGCTCGGGCTCGGGCTCGGGCTCGGGCTCGGGCTCGGGCTCGTGCTCGTGCTCGTGCTCGTGCACGGGCTCGGGCCTGGGAACCGCGGGGCCGCGGAGCGCGGCAGCCCCAGAGCCCCAGAGCCCCGGGAGCCCCGGGAGCAGACGGGGGCCGGGACGCTCGGCACGGACAGCTGGTCGACCCCGAGCGTCCCCGGCCCCCGCGGCCAAGTCCGGGGCGGACAGCTGGTCGACCTGGCAAGCCGGGGAGCCTCTGGGACCCCTGGCTCCCGGGCTCGGGCTCGTGCTCGTGCTCGTGCTCGTGCTTGTGCTCGTGCTCGTGCACGGGCTCGGGCCTGGGAACCGCGGGGCCGCGGAGCGCGGCAGCCCCAGAGCCCCAGAGCCCCGGGAGCCCCGGGAGCAGACGGGGGCCGGGACGCTCGGCACGGACAGCTGGTCGACCCCGAGCGTCCCCGGCCCCCGCGGCCAAGTCCGGGGCGGACAGCTGGTCGACCTGGCAAGCCGGGGAGCCTCTGGGACCCCTGGCTCCCGGGCTCGGGCTCGGGCTCGGGCTCGGGCTCGGGCTCGGGCTCGTGCTCGTGCACGGGCTCGGGCCTGGGAACCGCGGGGCCGCGGAGCGCGACAGCCCCAGAGCCCCAGAGCCCCAGAGCCCCGGGAGCCCCGGGAGCTGACCGGGGCCGGGACGCTCGGCACGGACAGCTGGTCGACCCCGAGCGTCCCAGGCCCCGCGGCCAAGTCCCGGACGGACAGCCGGCTGGTCGACCGTGGATGCCGGGTGGGGGGCGCCTCCGGGGCTCCGCGGCACACAGGGGCG
>JAVSPQ010000192.1:0-209619 GCA_031878705.1 Tapirus indicus | reverse complement strand
TGGTAAATAACCTGAGGAAAAAATGAAGATAGACTTATAATATTTTCATGTGCTTGTGGTAAATATTTAACATATTAATTGCACAATTTGTCTAGTCAAAAACTGTCCTCCAATCTGTGGGTGGGAGGAGATTTCCTATCATTGGATCACAGGTTCTCTTACCTCATAGTAGTTAGAATATTATTAATCCATCAAAAGAATCATTGGAGTTCAGTGTAAATGTTTTGTCTAACAGGTGGGAAACAGAAGCACAGAATGATAACAGACTGAGCCTTCCCTCCAGACAAATGTCATAAACAGGAATCAAAGCCAAAGTCTTCCTAATAACATGCACATTTAACCCAGTGGTTCTCAAACTGGGGAGACTCCCTCCACCCCAGGGGATATTTGGAAATGCCTGGAGATTTTTTTGTGTCAGAAATTGAGGTGTAGGGTTCTACTGGCATTTGATCCATGGAGCCTGATGCTTCTAAACTTCCTACAATGCACAGAAGAGCCCCACACAAGGAATGGCCCAGCCACATTGTCAGTAGTGACGAGGTTCAGAAACCATTTTGAACTAAACTTCTCCATGAAGTGATTGAAAAGAGATTAGGTGATCGTTCATCAAAACATGGGAGGAAAAAATTGTATTTTGGAAAGAGAATAGAAGGACTCATAAAAAGAAAATTCCAACTCCAGCGTTCAAGCAGGACACAGGACAGCACCACCCTCCCCAGCGTGGGTGTCTTTAGGGCAGACTCGTGATGGGGCAGCTCTGGGGAGTTTGGTCTCACTTCCCCATGTGTCTGGAGCACTTGTAGCTGCTAAAACCAGACTGACAGTAGTAGTCTACCTCATCCTCAGGCTGCAGCCCAGAGATGGTCAGGTGGGTGACACTGGAGGAGCTGTCTATGGAGCCAGAGAACCCCAGAGGCTCTTTGGTAGTTCTCATAGATCACAGTGGTGGGGGCACTGCCTGGCGGCTGCTGGTACCAGTGCACCTGGCTGCTCTCAATTTTGCCACCGCTGTGGGTGCAGGAGATGGTGATCTTCTGTCCCAGAGACCCTGGCACAGAGTGGGGCTGAGTGAGCACAACCTCCGCCCAAGACCCTGCAAGGAGGGAGAGATCAGTGAGGGTAGCACAGACTCTGTTCCCAGGGAGGAGGTAGAGGTCATCATCCCAGGTGACATCCAGGTGCCCTCCCAGAATTCCCTGCAGGCAGCCACCAGTGCAATGAGCAAGGAGGATAAGAAGGAGGGGAACCCAGACCACGGTGGGGACACCCCAGGCTCTGCTTCTTGAGCCCCACAGCCAGGCCTGAGCACACCAATCCTTCTTATCTGTCACCCTGACCCTCAAGGTGAGAGATCTCCAGGCAAATTTTCCTCTTTCTAGAGGCCATTCAAACCCCTCCCTCAACCTTAATAGGAGCTTAGTGGTATCTTATTGTTTAAATTTGTAATACCCAAATGACCTATTATGTTGAGCATCTTTTCGTGTGTTTATTTGCCATTTGTATATCTTCCCTGGTATTTGGTCTGTTCAGATCTGCTCACTGGGGAGACTTTGCCCATTGCCTGGGAGTTCAGGGGCTCCACAAATGTCTAAAGTCAGGTGGAAAAGAGAAACCCAGCTTCTGTAAGGTTTCAGAGCTCAGGGAATTATCAGTAAAGCTCAGGCTGGTACAAGGGATGTAGAGGGGGCTGGGCTGTGGGTCCCCTGGTTCTCCCAGCTCACACATCCTGCACTTCTGCCCTTCTCATCCCAGCAACAGGGGGACAATTTTGCTTCTAAAAAGATGGAAATCTGTTTGCATGGGGAGACCAGTATCTTCAAAAGGACATCTTTTCAATGACCCCATAAAGATAGACTAAGTCAAGAGCATGAAATACTCTGGTTTTAGTGGCATAGGTGACAGAAGAAGTCAAAACCTGAGCTGTTGTTGGTCACAGGTAGGGACAAGGGAGTAATGGATCAGACTGGGGAATGGACAACAGATTTAATCACAATTCTCCCATGGAACAGGAGCTCTTTGTGGCATTAGGGTTGTGTTCCGTTCTATAATGACGATAATCAGCTTCATCCTCTGGCTGGAGACCAGAGATGGTCAAAAAGATTCTGGTAACAAACCTGAATCCCGTGAATGAGGCTGAGACCCCTGGGGGACCCCTCACTCCTGTCCCAGATCACACACATAGAGGCTCTACGTGGGAGCCCATGGTGCCAAGGCCATGGTAACCCCAATGTTTTTGCTGCTGTCTGTGCAGGAGAAGGTGACCTTGGGATCTAGGGTCATCAAGGGCCTCACAGGGGGACTGACACATGCACATATTGGGGAGCTCCTGCTCCTCATGTTCCACACCCCACACCCTGGATTGTTGGAAAGCTCCAGTGGAATATGAGAGGAGAAGAGGACAAAAGTCATTGCCTGTGGGATGAGGAAAACTCACTCAAGGGAGTCCCCAGGTCCTGAGTGGTGTCAGCTGTAAGAAGGTCCCATCAATGGACCCACTTCACTCGACTCCCCTGGAGCAGGCTCGGCATTTTCCAACAACTGTGGAGCATCCCACACCCTCTCATGGCCCGTAAGGAGATTTCCTGGCCTCAGGCCCCAAATTTCCCCTTTGACAAATCCCGCTCTCTTGACATTACAACTGAAGGCTCAGGTGCCCAGCAATGGTTCAGTCCAGTTCTGTACCTGGAATTCCTCCCAGGCTGAGTCCTCCCTCAGCATCTCACATCTTAGTGCCTCATCCCTGGGACACAGCGAGCCTAGGCCAGTCCTGAGCACAGGAGCCTGGGAGGGAAGGGAAGGGTCTGATCTGACCCCTCAAAGAGCAGGATCAATGTTGTAGAGGACAGTCCACCTGTTGGAATGGTCCCTGGGCTCTGAACAAGAAGAAAGCTAGGAAAGGCTCATTTTCCCTATTTCAAGAGAAAAAAAGCTTGTTTTTTTTCAGTTATGAGTAAACAGGCAACATTTCAGTGTCATCATGGACTATTTTCTTTATTTTTGTGTTTAGTTTTCCTGAGACTTCAGAAACATGGGATAGAAAATTGGGTTTAGACTCATTGTGAAGCAGTACTTCCAAAAGTAATTTGTATATATGCAAGTTATTTTAAAATCTAAAAACTGTCACGGAACAAGACTGTGAGTAGGCTGAGCTTTTTTTCCCACTTCCCCATCCTCCTGTGTCACTGTGAGAAGCACTATTGTTCCCAATCATACAGTAATAATTGACCTCGTCCTCAGGCTGCAGCCCAGAGGTCAGCAAGAGCCCTGCAATGGCCGAGGCATCCTTGAATCTAGAGAATCGGCTGGGGACCCCGGAGCCCTGGTGTTTCCTAGAATCTGTGTGATAGTACAAGGGAGACTGGGGAGGGCTCCCCGGTTTCTGCTGGTACCAAAATATCCAGTATCCACCAACACTGAAGCCACTGCTCAGGGTGCAGGTGAGGCTGGCTGATGTTCCCGGAGATGCAGAGAGGGAGGGCGGCTGAGTCAGCACAGGCTGTGAGAGGGAACCTGCAAACATGGAATTGCATAGGACATGGCACAGGGACCAGGGTAGTTTCTAGGGGCTCTTATCCAGAGTGGCTGATGCAGACTGGAGGGCTGCCCATGTCCCAGAGTCCTGTCCCTACCTGTGCAGTGAGAGAGGAGAATGAGGAGGAGAGGAGTCCAGACCATGATGCACACAGAGCCCTGGTCCCAACTGTGGGTCTGGGCTGCCCCAAGCCTCCTTCTCTTCTCCACCCTCTGCCACAGGAGGGGCTGTCCATGCAAATGAGTTTCCATCCAGTGACTGCCCAGCCCCTCCCTGAGCCCTGGTGCTGGAGTCAGCTCACATCACAGACTGAGGAGATGGAGGTTGGCTTCACCCCTTGGGAGAGCCCTGGGAGGAAGCACCTGCTGAGACAACACAAAGGTCCCCGCTCAGAGGACTCTGCCAGGCCAAAGAGGACACAGCTGCTGAGTCCCCACTGTGAGCACAGGACTCAACCCCCAGTCCAGGGCTGCTTTGAGTGAGTTATCCTCACTGAGCATCTCTGTAGGGACCACAGGGCAGTCCTACTGTGCCCTCAGCTGGTGTCAGGACTCACCCACCATGGTCCAGTGACCTGAGTGTCCCACTGGTTCCTGCAGCTCAGCAGGACAGGGGCTCTATGCAAACATCCATGGTCTGGTTACTAGACACTGTGATTCTGACACACTGTACTGGATACTGTACAGTTTCTCAATCCAAAATATACAGAAATGACATCTTTAGGTGTCAGTGCCCCCTGAGGAGAATCTGTAAATATCATAAGCCTTCATTGTTATATGATCTAGAATATAGATATATTTTCAGAGTTCCATCTCTGGTGCATTAATCCAATGGATTCTACCCACTCTCACGTGAAATTTGTAAGTATTTTGTTGATAAATGACTCTCTTAAAAGTTCTTTGTTAGTGAAGTGGTGACTGACATTCACCAAACTCACCCATAGTCTGCAGGTTATTGGCTCAGGTCTTCTGTGCTCAGAAATTTCACCATCATCCATGTTCTCCCTGTGGTTTCTTTACTCACACGTGGAGGCACATTACATTTTTCTTCACTTTCCCTTCTTAAATCCATGGAATCCAGTCCATCAGACTGCTCACTTTCTCCAAAGCTGAAGTCCTTCTTCCTTTCCTGTTCTCTATACTAAGGACAAAGTTCTTATTTAACATCTCTTGCTGAATGAAACCATAATCTCACACTCCTTTGTCCAGAAAACCAAAATTGTTATCTTTGCCTCAGATTTTCTCCTTTACCTGGAATTCCTATTTAGGTGAACTCATATATCCATTCAACAAAATGTGCTGAGTTTGTCCTTAATTCCAGGCAGTGTTCTAAGCTTTGTAGAAGGTGTGATGACAACACAGGAAAAAAATCCCTGTTTATGGAGCTTAATCATAAGAGGGGGAAACATACAGTGAACAAAGTCAGAGAAATGTCCTCACGTAGCTGACATCACCCCAATCAGTGATTCATCTGGGAATCAGGAGCCAATTCCCGACCACTAAGAGCCCCTTGATTCCCCTGGACGTGGGCACTGAACTTCTCCCTAGTCCACAGCCTCCCTCATCTGCACACCTCCCTGTCCTGATCCAGGTGCCTGCCTGCAGGTGCCCGTCCTGCTCACCTGGACGTGCATAGTTTCTAGGTGTGTCTTGTTCATCATTTGCCCATGTTATTTCATTCCTTACCATGTATTCAGAGTGATGTTTCAAATACAGGAATCTGATAAAGCCACCTCTCTGCTTAAAAATTTCCCATACCTTCTCTCCCCATCAAGATTAAGTAAAAGCCATTGGTGACACATTCAAGGTTTTTCTAGGCATGACCATCATTTCTTCCCCAGCCTCGCCTCCCTTCTCCCTCCTGTAGTCTGTACAAAAGCACAAGCAGGTCCCATTTGCAAAGAGGGTGCTCAAATGTACACCCCAGTGTCCTTCCTCTTGAGGTCCTCTAATCCTCCTGCCCCTCCCCTGTCGCTCTTCCTTCAGGACCAGGCTCAAACATCATCTTCTGGAGAAGTGTGACCCCCGTGAGATGAGTGCACATTTATCTTTATTTGTTTGCTTTTTTATTGTGGTAACAATTACATAACAGGGGGCTGGCCTGGTGGCGTGGCGGTTAAGCTCACGTGCTCCACGTTGGCGGCCTGGGGTTCACTGCCTCGGATCCTGGGTGCAGACCTATGCAGTGCTATTCAAGCCATGCTGAGGCGGCTCCCCGCGTACAGCAACTAGAAGGATGTGCGACTATGACATAGAACTATCTCCTGTGCTTTGGGGAGGAAAAAAGGAAAAAAAGATGAAGATTGGCAACAGGTATTAGCTCAGGGTCAATCTTCCTAAAAAAAAAAAAAAAAGCCATAAGTGTAAGCTCCCCTGGATGAATTGGATCTTAACCTCTGTGAGCCCAGGTCCAAGCAGGATGGAGGAAAGTCCCCACAAGGAAGGCAGGACCTTAAAAGGCTCTGTGCCGGGGACTCCATGTGAAAACAAGAATTACATAACATTAAACGTACCATCCTAACCATTTTTAAGTGCACAGTTAACTTGTGTTGAGTGAGTATATTTACGTTTTTCTACAACACATCTCTAGAAATGTTTCATCATACAGCACTGACACTCTATACCCATTAAACACTAATGCCCTTTTCGCCTCCTCCCAGCCCTTGCTAACAACCATTCTACTTTCTGTTTTGATGATTTTGACCACTACAAATTACGTACGAGTGGAATCGTACAGTATTTGTGCTTTGGTAACTGGCTTATTTCACTTAGCAAAACATCCTCGAAGTTCATCCAAGTTGTAGCATATGACAGGATTTCCTCCATTTCTTTTTTCCCCAGTAACTTTATTGAGACAACAATGGTTTATAACATTGTGAAAATTCGAGTGTAGATTATTGTTTATCATTTTCTAAGTAGACTTCATCGTGGTCATCCCAAGCAGTATAATTATTGTCTGTCATGGCACATATGTGTCCCTTTACCCCTTTAACCCACCCCCACCCCCCTTTGCCTCTGGTAACTACTAATTCGTTCTCTTTATCCACGTATTTTTTATATTCCACATATGAGTGAAATCATGCAGTATTTATCTTTCTCTGTCTGGCTTATTTCACTTAACATCCTACCCTTAAGATCCATCCATGTTGTTGCAAATTGGACAATTTTGCCTTTTTTGTGGCTGAGTAGCAGTCCATTGTACATATATACACCACATCTTCTTTATCCAATCATCAGTCGATGGACACTTGGGTTGCTTCCATGGCTTGGCTATTGTGAATAATGCTGCAATGAACATAGGGGTACATAGATCTCTTTGCATCACTGATTTCTAGCTCTTTGGATAATTACCCAGTAGTGGGATAGCTGGATCATATGTTATTTCTATTTTTAATTTTTTGTGAAATCTCCATACTGTTTTCCATAGTGGCTACACCAGTTTGCATTCCCACCAGCAGTGTGTGAGGGTTCCCTTTTCTCCATATCCTCTCCAACATTTGTTGTTTTTTGTCTTGGTAATTATAGCCATTCTGACCGGCATAAGGTGATATCTCACTGTAGTTTTGATTTGCATTTCCCTGATGATTAGTGATGTTAAACATCTTTCCATATGCCTGTTGGCCATCTGTATATCTTCTTTGGAAAAATGTCTGTTCATATCCCCTGTCCATTTTTTGATTGGGTTGTTTTTTTGTTGTTGTTGAGTTGAATGAGTTCTTTATACATTTTAGAGATCAACCCCTTGTCAGATAGGTGACTTTCAAATATTTTCTCCCAGTTCGTGGGTTGTCTTTTCATTTTGTTCATGGTTTCCTTTGCTTTGCAGGAGTTTTTTAGTCTGATGCGGTCCCATTTGTTAACTTTTTCTTGCCTGGTCAGACAAGTTATTTGAAAAGATGCTGCTAAGATCAATGTCAAATAGTGTACTGCCTATATTTTCTTCTAGGAGTTTTATAGTTTTAGGTTTTACATTCAAATCTTTAATCCACTTTGAGTTAATTTTTGTGTGTGGTGCAAGATAATGGTCTACTTTCATTCTTTTTCATGTGGCTGTCCAGTTGTCCCAACACCATTTATTGAAGAGACTTTCCTTTCTCCATTGTATGTTCTTGGCTCCTTTGTCAAATATTAACTGTCCATGGATGTGTGGTATTATTTCTGGGCTTTCAGTTCAGTTCCGTTGATTTGTGTGTCTGTTTTTGTGCCAGTGCCAGTTGTTTTGATTACTATAGATTTGTTGTATAGTTTGAAGTCAGGGATTGTGATGCCTCCAGTTTTTTTGTTCTTGTTGTTGTTCCCTCATGATTCCTTTGGCTTTTGGGGGTCTTTTGTTGTTCCATGTAAATTTTAGGATTCTTTGCTCAATTTCCATGAAGCATGTCATTGGGATTCTAATTGGGATTGCATTGAATCTGTAGATTGCTTTAGGTAGTATGGATATTTTAGCTATGTTGATTCTTCTGACCCATGAGCAAGGAATATTTTTGCATTTCTTTGTGTCTTCTTCAATTTCTGTCAATAATGTCTTATAGTTTTCAGTGTATAGGTCTTTCACCTATTTGGTTAAGTTTATTCCTAAATACTTTATTCTTTTTGTTGTGATTGCAAATGGGATTGTACTCTTGATTTCTCTTTCTGCTAGTTTTTTGTTAGTGTATAGAAATGCAACTGATTTTTGTAAGTTGACTTTGTACCCTGCAACTTTGCTGTAGTTGTTGATTATTTCTAATAGTTTTCCAATGGGTTCTTTAGGGTTTTCTCTATATAAATCATGTCACCCAGAAACAGAGAGTTTCACTTCTTTGTTGCCTATTTGGATTTCTTTTACTTGCCTAATTGCTCTGGCCCAAACCTTCAGTACTATGCTGAATAGGAGTGGCGAGAGTGGGCACCCTTGTCTTCTTCCTGTTCTCAGAAGGATGGCTTTCAGTTTTTCACCATTATGATTGACATTGGCTGTGGATTTGTCCTATATGGCCTTTATTATGGTGAGGTACTTTCCTTCTATATCCATTTTGTTGAGAGTTTTTATCATAAAAGGATGTTAGATCTTGTGAAGTGCCTTCTCTGCATCTATTGAGATGATCATGTGGTTCTTATTCTTCATTTTGTTAATGTGGTTTATCACATTGATTGACTTGCAGATGTTGAACCATCCCTGCAGCCCTTGATCATGGCATATGATTCTTTTAATGAATTGTTGTATTCGATTTGCCAGTATTTTGTTGAGGATTTTTGCATCTGTGTTCATTAGTGATATTGGCCTGTAATTTTTCTTCTTTCTGTTGTCCTTGTCTGGTTTTGGTATCAGGGTAATGTTGGCCTTATAGATCGAGTTAGGAAGCGTTTTGTCTTCTTCACTTTTTTGGAATGGTTTGAGAAGGATAGGTATTATATTTTCTTTGAATGTTTGGTAAAATTCTCCAGAGAAGCCACCTGGCCCTGGACACTTGTTTTTTGGTTACTGTTTCAATTTCTTTACTTGTGATTGGTCTATTCAGATTCTCTATTTCTTCTTGATTCAGTTTTGGGAGGTTACAGGAGTCTAAGAATTTATTCATTTCTTCGAGGCTATCCAATTGGTTGGTGTTTAGTTTTTCATAGTATTCTCTTATAATCCTTTGTATTTCTGCAGAATCTGTTGTAGTTTCTCCTCTTTCATTTCTAATTTTATTTATTTGAACCTTCTCTCTTTTTTTCTTGGTGAGTCTGGTTAAGGGTTTGTCAATTTTGTTTATCTTCTTGAAGAACCATCTCTTAGTTTCATTAATCCTTTCTACTGTTTTTTCAGTCTCTAATTCATTTATTTCTTCTCTGATTTTTATTATTTCCCTCCTTCTGCTGACTTTGGGCTTTGTTTATTCTTCTTTTTCTAGTTCTCTTAGGTGCAGTTTAAGGTTACTTGTTTGAGATTTTTCTTGTTTGTTGAGGTGGGCCTGTATTGCTATGAATTTCCCTCTTATGACTGCTTTTGCTGTATCCCATAGGAGTTAGCATGGTGTATTTTCATTTTCCTTTTTCTCCAGATAGTTTTTAATTTCTCCTTTGATTTGTCATTGATCCAATGGTTATTCAGTGGCATGTTGTTTAGTCTCCATATATTTCTGACTTTCTCAGCTTTTTTCTTGTAGTTGATTTCTAGTTTCACAGCACTGTGGTCAGAAAAGATGCTTGGGATGATGTCAATCTTCTTAAATTTATTGAGGTTTGCCTGGTTTCCCAACATATGGTCCATCTCTGAGAAGGATCCATGTGCACTTGAGAAAAATGTGTATTCTACTGTTTTTGGATGGAATGCTCTGTATATATCTATTAAGTCCATCTGATCAAGGGTTTCATTTAAATCTACTATTTCCTTGTAGACTTTTTGCCTGGATGATCTGTCCATTGGTGTAAGTGGGGTATTGCTATTATCGCATTGCTGTTAATTTCTCCCTTTAGGTCTGTTAATAGTTGCTCTATGTATTTTGTTGCCCCTGTGTTAGGTGCATATATATTAATAAGTGCTATGTCCTCTTGGTGGAATGTCCCTTTCATCATTATATATTGCCTCTCTTTGTCTCCCATTGTCTTTTTTAACTTGAAGTCTGTTTCATCTAAGTATAGCAACATCTGCTTTCTTTTGCTTGCCATTAGCTTGGAGTATCATCTTCCATCCCTTCACTCTGAGCCTATGTTTGTATTTAGAGTTGAGATGTGTTTCCTGGAGGCAGCATACTGTTGGATCTTGTTTTCTAATCCATCCAGCTGCTCTGTGTCTTTTGATTGGAGAATTCAATCCATTTACATTTAGAGTGATTATTGATATATGAGGGCTTAATACTGCCATTTTATCTCTTGTTTTCTGGTTGATCTATGTTTCCATTGTTTTTCTTCCTTTGTATTTCTGACTGCCATTTCACTTTGGTGGTTTTCTGAGGAGGTTTTCCCTCTTTCTTTTTTGCATTGTGGTTCTTCTCTGATTTTCTGTTTAGTGGTTACTGTGAGGTTTGTATAAAAGATCTCATAGATGAAATAGTCCCTTTGCTCATAGCCTCTTATCTCCATTGACCTAAGCAGGTTCCATCTCTTTTCTCTTCCCCTTCTGAGTTATTGTTGTTACAAATTATTCTGTGTTTAATGCTGTGAGTTTGTGACTAAGTTGAAGTGTTTCTAGTTACTTTTGATGATTTCCTTCCCTTTATCTTAAGGTTATAACTGAGTATTTGTTTCCCTGTTCTGATGGAGAGCTGCAGTTTTATGATTTTGTCTGTCTAATTACCTCCTTGCTCAATGCATTGTAGGCCTTTGCCTTTTTGTTTGCAGTGTGAGTGCATCTTTAATTATTTCTCATATGGGAGATCTAGTGGCAATGAACTCCCTCAGCTTTTGTTTATCTGGGAAAGCTCTTATTTCTCCATTGTATCTGAAGGAACGTTTCACTGGATAGAGTATTCTTGGCTGAAAGATTTTGTCTTTCAGTGTTTTGAATATAGTTTTCCATTCTCTCCTAGCCTGTAGAGTTTCTGCCAAGAAATCCACTGAAAGCCTGATAGTGGTCCCTTTGTATGTTATTCTCTTTTGTCTAGCTGCCCTTAATACTTTTTCTTTGTCATTGACTTTTGCCCGTTTTATTATTATATGGTTTGGGGAGGATCTTTTAGTATTGATGTATTTAGGCAGTCTATTGGCTTCATGTATTCTTAAATCTGGTTCCTTTCCCAGGTTTGGGAAGTTCTCAGCTATTATTTCCTTGAACAAGCTCTCTGCTACTTTCTCCCTCTGGAATGCCTATAATCCTTATGTTGCTTTTCCTAATTGAGTCAGATATTTCTCAAATAACTCCTTCATTTTTTAAAATCATATTTCTGTCTCCTCTTTCACCTGCAGCATTTCTATATTTTTTCCCTCTAAGCCACTAATTTGTTCCCCTACAACATTGCCTCTATTCTTTAAGAATTATATATTATTTTTTATTTAATTGATTATGTTTTTCTTATCCACAATTTATGCTTGTTTTATTTTTTTATACTTTCATTCTCTTGGTGAAGAGGTTCATTTTATTCCTGAGCTCACTGAACTGTTTTCTTGTGTTCTCTTTTACCTCATTGAATTTCTTGATTACAGCCATTTTGAATTCTCTGTCATTTAGATTGTAAATTTCTGTGCCTTCAGGGTTGGTTTCTGGAGATTTGCCATTTTCCTTCTGGCCTGAACTTTTGCTGTGGTTTCTCATGGTGTTTAATGAACTAGTCTTTTGTCAAGGCATTTGTGGTAGTATTAGGTCGCAGATTCCACCTGCTACCGCAACGGGGAGGAGGACCAGAGTTTCTGGTCCAACCCTGTCTGGAAAAGTTGTGTGTGTACTGTGGGCACTTGCACCAACCTGGAGAGCTTTCAGGGACTTTTGTGGACTGTTCTTGATGGGCAGGGCTTCCTCTCCTGGGACGGAGCTAGAGCCACTCCTTGGGGTTGCAGGTGCACAGTGGCCTTCTTCCCTCACCCAGAAAATGATCAATCTGTTTAAGGGTGGCCACCGCCTCTTCCTGCAGCCTCTCTGGGGTACACTCCCTTTTTCAGGGCTCAGCGGTACTATGTCAACTGGCACAGGCCTGGTGAATGCTTGTCACGTGCATTTAGTTCTGCCGCAGACTCTGCTTGCAGACCAGCAGGCTGCTGTGCTTTGTGGGTGGGATTTCTCCTGTGGACCCAGCCAGGGCTACTCCTTGGGGTTGCAGAGGTACAGTGGCCTTCCTTCCTCACCTGGAAAGCAATCGAGTGGGTTTAGGGTGGAGGCTGCCTCTTCATGCAGTGCCTCCAAGGGCATACTCCATATTTCAGGGCTCAGCGGTACTATGTGCACTGGCACAGGCCTGGAGAATGCTTGCCCCAGCGCATTTAGTTCTGCTGCTGACTCTGCTTGTAAATTCACCAGCCGGTTAAGGGCACCCACTGCCTCTTCCTGCAGTCACCCTGGAGCACATTCCGTTCCCACTTGCGAGGCACTCATACCAGGCTGGAAAGCAATCCTGCATGCTCTCAGGCCTGTGAGGGGTCTAGGAAGTGCCCACCTATCTCCACCGCTTCCTGGAGGGTCAGTCCATCCACCCGCAGGTGTATAGCTGCATGTGTCTCTCAAGAATGCTGTTGTGCTGTGTAGGCTTCTTCTGTCAGTCAATGAATGTCCATTTAGTTCTAGTTCAACAGAGGGAGAGACAAAGGGAAGAGCTCACTCTGCCATGTTGCTGAAGTCCAGAATTTCCTTCATTTTAAGGCTACATGATATCCCATTGTAAGTAGATGCTACATTTTTTTATTATTTCATCTGTCGATGGACATTTGGGTCACTTCCATCTCTTGACTACTGTGAGTATGTTGTGATGAACAGGAATGTGCAAATATCTCTTTGAGATTCCACTTTGTTTTCTTCTGGATATATATTCAGAAGAGGGATTGCTTGGTCATATAGTGGTTCTATTCTTAATTTTTGGAGGTACCTCCATACTGTGTTCTATAGTGGCTGCACCATTTTACAATCACACCAACAGTGCACAAGGGTTTCAATCTCTCCACATCACCACCAATAGATTTATTTTCTGTTCTTTTGATAGGGTCATCAGAGGGTGTGAGGTGATAGCTCATTGTGGTTTTGACTTGCTTTCCCATAATACTAAAATTTTTGTACATCTTTTCATGTGCTTATTTGCCATGTGTGTATTTTCTTTGGAGGAATGTCTATTCTTGCACTTTGCCCATTTTTTCATTGGGTTATTTTGTTTTTTGTTTGTTTGTTTTTGACTTGTAGAAGTACCTTATATATTCTGAATAATAACCCCTTCTCAGATATACGATTTACAATTATTTTCTCTCATTTCACACGTTGCCTTTCCATTCTGTGGATCATTTCTTTTGATGGGCAGAAGTTTACAAGTTTTTGTGTCCCATTTGTCTATTTTTTGTTTTGTTTCCTGTGCTCTTGGTGATTTATTCAAGAAATCATTCTCAAGTCCAATGTCTTGAAGTGTTTCCCCTGTATATTTTTTTCCAGTTTAATAGTTTTAGGTCTTGTATTTAGATCTTTAATCCACTTTGAGTTACTTATTTTATATGTAAGGTGGGGATCCAACTTTATTGGGTTTTTTTGCATGTGAGTGAACTGTTTTTCCAACAACATTTATTGAAAAGATTGTCTTTTCCCCATTGTGTAGTCTTGGCATTAATGCAAAAAAAATTGACCATATTTGCTGGGTTATTTCTGGACTCTCTTTACTGTTTCATTGCTCTGTGTATCTGTCTTAGTGCCATTACCACACCATGTTGTTTACCATTGTTTTGAAGCACGTTTTGAGATCAGAGTGTGTGAGACCTTCCTTTTTATTCTTATTTTTCAAAATTGCTTTGGCTATTCGGGGTTCCTTTAGTATCCATTAGAGTTTCAGGATTTGTTTTCTGTTTCTGAAAAAAAAATGTCGCTGGGACTTTGATAGGGATCTAATTGAATCTATGGATTTTTTAATGAATTATGGACATTTTAACATATTAAGTCTTCCACACCACGAGCATGGGATGTCTTCCCATTTATTTGTGTCCTCTTTGATTTATTTTCACAATGGTTTGTAGTTTTCAGTGTACAATTCCTTCACCTCTTGGGTTAAGTTTAGCTCTAGATATTGTATTGTTTCTGATGCTATAGTGAATGAGATTATTTTCCTAATTGCCTTTTTGGATTGATCATTGTCAGTGTGTAGGAACACAATGGATATTTTAGTATTTTTGTATCTTGCAAATTTGCTGAATTCATTTATTAGTTCTAAAAGTTTTGTGTGTTTCTATGTGAAACCTTTAGAATTTTATACGTCTAAGGTAATGCCATCAGTGAATAGAGACAATTTTAATTATTCTTTCCAATTTATGTGCATTTTATTTCTTTTTCTTGTCTGGTTGCCCTGGCCAGAACCTCCAGGACTGTGTTGAACAGCAGTGGTGAGGGAGGGCATCCTTGTCTTGTTCCTGATCTAAGAGGAAAAACTTCAGTTTTTCCCCATTTAGTATGATGTCAGCTGTGAGATTGTTACTGGTAGTTTTTTATGATATTGAGGTAGTTTCCTTTTATTTTTACTTTGTGAGTGTTTTTATCATGAAAGGGTGTAGAATTTTGTTTTGTGCTTTTTCTGCATCAATGGAGATGATCATGTGGGTTGTGTCCTTCATTGTGTTAATGTGGAGTATTGCATTGATTGATTTCCTTTTGTTGAAATAGTCTTGCATTTCAGGTGTAAATCCCACCTGGCCATGATGGAGGATCCTTTCATTATGCTGTGAAATTCAGTTTGTCCATATTTTATTTAGGATTTTTGCTTCAATAACAATGAAGAATATTGGTCTGGAGTTTTCTTTTCTTGTGTCATTGTTTGATATTAGCATAAAGCTGGCCTCATAGAACGAGTTTGAGAGGATCCGTTCTTCTACAATTCTTTGCCAAAGTTTAAGAAGGATTAGCGTTAATTCTTCTTTAACTGTTTAGTAGATTTCTCCAATGAAACTGTCTAGTCCTCACCTTTTCTTGGTTGGGAGGTTTTGGATACTAATCCAGTCTCCTCACTAGTTATAGGTCTGTTCAGAAATTTTTATTTCTTCATTTTTCATTCTTGGTAGTTTGTATATTTTAAAAAATTGATTCATTTATGTTAGGTTGTCCGATTAGTTGGTGTATAATTGTTTATAGTAGTTGCTTGTAATTCTTTCAATTTCTGTGACATCAGATGTAATTTCTAATTTGAAAAAAATTGCAAATTAACCTCTTTCATTTCTAATTTTAGATAATTGAATCTTCTCTCTCTCTCTCTTTTCAGTAAGCTACAGGTTTATTCATTTTCTCTATCTTTTCAAAAAACCAACGCCTGCTTCTGTTGATTTTTTCTGTTTTGTATATCATTTATCTCTGCTCTAATCTTATAATTTCTTTTCTTCTGCTAACTCTGGTTTTAGTTTATTCTTCTTCTTCTATTTCCTTGAGGTTTAGGATGTTGATTTGAGCTCTTATTTTTTTAATGTATGAATTTGCAGTACAAACTTCCCTCTCAGCACTGCTTTTGTTACATACCATAAGTTTGAGTATATTTTGTTTTCATTTTAATTTATCTCCAGATATTTTCTTAACTGCCTTGTGATTTCTTCTTTGACTTATTGGTTCTTTAAGAGTAGATCATTTACGGGCCGGCCCGGTGGCACAGCGGTTTCGTCCGCGCTTGGCAGCCCGGGGTTCGCGGGTTCAGATCCCGGGCGCCCGCCAACGCACTGCCTGTCAGCCATGCCGTGGCGGCGTCCCATATAAAGTAGAGGAAGATGGGCATGATGTTAGCCCAGGGCCAGTCTTCCTCAGCAAAAAAAAGAGGAGGATTAGCAACGGATGTTAGCTCAGGGCTGGTCTTCCTCACCAAAAAAAAAAAAAAAAAAAAGAGTAGGTCATTTACTTTCCATACATTTGTGGTTTTTCCTTCTGGTACCAATTTCTAGTTTCATTCTATTATGGTTGGAGAAGATACTTTGTGTAATTTCACTCTTCTTAAATTTTGTGGGACTTGTTTTGGGGGCTACCATGTGATACATCATGGAGAATGTTGCATGTCCACTTGAGAGTAAAGTGTATTCTGCATGTGTTGGGTGGAGCACTCTCTCTCTCTCTCTCTCTCTCTCTCTATGTATATATATATATAAGTTCAAGTGTTCTATAATGCTGTTCCCTTACATTTGCTTTTTGATCTTGTGTTTAGTCATTCTATCAACAACTGATTGTGGGGTATTGAAGTCTCCTAGTATAATTCTGTTACTATCTATTTCTCTCTTCAGTTCTATCAATAATAGCTTCATGCTTTTGGGAACTCTGTTAGGGGAATATATATTTATAATTGTCATATATTCCTGGTGAATTGACACTTTTATTATGACATAATGTCCTTCTGTGTCTCTTGTGTCTTCCCTCACTATTAATGCCTGTCATGTGCTGAGGGAGCTTCCCTGGCTGCTGCTGGAACCGTGCGGTGCTGCAGGTGCTGGGCTCACTGCTCAGGGTGCAGGTGAGCTGGGCTGAGGCTCCCAGGGAGGCAGGGGCAGAGGGCAGCTGAGTCAGCACAGGCTGTGAGAGGGACTTGGAAACACAGACACGCATTATGGTGGAGGAAGAACAGGATGACAGGACACTTCCAGCATGTGGATAGTTTCAGGGAACAGGGGAATCGGGATGCTGAGGACTGTCTTGACCTGGGCAGTGAAGGAGGAGGGTGAGGAGGAAGAGTGGAGTCCAGGTCATGGTGTAGATGCCCCAGAGCTCTGCTGAGACAGACACGCTGCAGGTCTCTCTCACCCTTCTCATTCCCCGGAGAAAGGGACCCTCCATGCACATATACTCTTCTTACCCTGGCCAACAAAACCCCTCCTTGGTGCCTCTGTTCTGTCCCCACTGTCCATGTGTCATTTCTGGGAGGGGGGGCCAGAGATGGGTCTGGACTGAGAACCCCCAGGACCCTGAGAGGATGCATCTACTGGGCCCAGTGAGCAGTAAGCAGAGACCAGGGGTTAGGTGTGTGCTTTCCCATCTGAGAGACCCCACAGACCCCTCAGTGCAGGCCCACAGCACCCCCTGCTGCCCCAGGCTCGGGCCCATCTTGTCCATGACCCTGACAGAGGCTCCTGCCTCCACCATGGCCCACTTCCTGCCCAAGGGCAGAGCAAGGCCCCTCCTCAGGTGCTGCCTCCTACCTCATTTCAGTGTGTAGTTTTCTATTTGGGCCTCCTCAGCAGGATCAGAAACAGAATTCACCTCCTTTATAAGGAGTCCCCAGGGGAAGGGGGCCTCATAGACAAACCATACATGAAGGAAACATCCATTAACTGAGAACAGGGACAGTTCAGCCGTGAAGTCACTTCCCAGGCTGCTCAGGAGTCCAGGTCTGTCTTCCCACCTGACTCCTCACGAGATGTGCGCAGAGAGAGTTTGGGAGAATAAAGGAACATACTTGGTGGTTCCCTGGGAAATGAGGAGAAGCCCAGGGAGGAGAAGGGACTCCTGTGGCTGGAAAGAGAGTCAGGATACTTGAGGCTCCTTAGGATCTAAGAGATCAGAGAGATCAATACAGGAAGAGATGTGAGGGTCCACCTCCAGGGAAAGAAAGAGAAAAACGTCCTTGGCTTTTCCGATACAAGGACCTTGGTGACTAACTGAGGAGGACACGGGGAGAGAGGTGCTGAAACTAAAAGCAGATTTGCAAGGGAAGTCGTGATCAGAGATGGGAGGGGAGAGGGGAGGACGCGTGCACTTTAGAGACGACTGGAGCAGAGGCCAACAAGGAGGCTGGACAGGAGCTGAGGGGAGCAGGGCAAGATGTTTGTGGTGAGCATGCTTCTGTTTTTCACTTTTAAAGACATGAGGCTTCTCCAAGCTTTGCAGCTGGCATCTCTGGTGGCTTTATTCGTGGAATATGGGTTTCTTCCTTATTCCAATAATTTTAGTTCTCTCTGTTCTCTTTGGTTTCTGGCTGCAATTGGCTTCCATTATGAGTTTGGTAATATTAAAACATGTATGTAGATTTTTTTGGAGAAGGAAGCTTCTACATAAATGTATTGACTCACAGTTCTAGAGCCTGGAATTCCAAAATCTCTATGGCAGGGCCAAGTTTCCTCTGGAACATGCAGGGGAATCCTTCCTTACCCTTCAGAGCTACTGTTGAGTTGCCTGAAATCTTTGACCTTCCTTGGCTTGCAGCTGCATCACTTCAGTCTCTGCCTCCACCTTCACAGGGCAGTCTCCTTGTGTCTCCCTGTCTTCAATGGTTGTCTTCTTATAGAGACACTAGTCATGTTGGATTAGGAGGCCACCCTATTTCAATATGATCTCATCTTAATTAATTACATCTGCATAGACAATACTTTTAAATAAAACCACATTCTGAAGTACGAGGTGTTGGGTCCTCAATATATCTTCCTTGCGTAGATGATTTAACATGCAACATTTGGGAAGAAGAATCCTTCTCAAAACTTCATATTTAAAAAACATACCATAAATACACTTATATTGCATTAAAATGCTTCATAATGAAATAAATTTTAGTAATATACAAAAGGAGGGTTTCTTCCCTTTACTCTTAGGTGACAAATGTCATCACTGAGGGTGCTTCTTCTGGAAGAAATGTGTTTGACTTCAGCTCTTACATCTGATCCAGCAGTTACTGCTCCTTCTGGAATACAAAATAATTGGATTCTACTTTTTCTGGACCAGTTTCTCCCAAGTCGTTCATGAATTTCCTCCACTTTAGGACTCAAATGGGAATAGAAATCAATTCAGACCCATCCCTCCAAACTTCTCTCTGGGGACAGTCAACATTTAGGCTTCTCTGAGTGCTGGTGTCTGCTCATGTGATCCCCATATCAAGTGATTATATTTGTACCCAGTCTCAGTCAAGCACAAATTTATGTCCTGGTTCCCCATCTTGGTCTCTCACTGTGCCAAGCACCACTATAGTGTAGCAGACAGTAGTATCAGCCTTGTCCTCAGACTGGGTCCCTGAGAGGGTCAGGGTAGCTTTGCCCCCATGAGGGAGCCTGAGAAACAGGCAGGGTCCAGGAGTGGTTATTGCTTGTATCATAAATCAGTGTCCTGGGGGTTTGGCCAGACTTCTGCTGGAACCAGTATGGATAGTGACCCTTGGTAACTGCTCCAGTGCTGGAGCCACAGGTGAGAGTGACTGTCCCTCCTGGGGACACGGTCAGTGAGGGCTCCTGAGTCAACACAGCCTGAGAACTGGACCCTGAAATGAAAATAGATATGTTAGGAATGAAGAATAAAGGTGAGGGATTCCTCCAAAGACCGGACTCTGAAATCTCCGTGAACCTGGGCAGTGAGTGAGGAGGAGGAGGAGGGGGCATCAAGATCACGTTGAAGACTCCAAAGATTGCCGGCCTCATGGCTGGTGCTGGTCTCCGGGATGTCTGCTTTATCTCCTCCTCAGCTCCCTGGGTAAGGGGTTTGTTTGGTGGTGAATTATGCAAACTTGAGCCCACAACACCATCCAGTTCTGGGTTCCAGGCCCAGTTTGCAGCTTCACTCTCAGGAGGAGGCCTGGGGTGGTTGTGAGCTCTGAGTTTGTCCCTTGGGAGGAAGCACCTTCTGTGACCTCACTAGGCCAGTGAGCATGGGTGCAGGACCCCTTCACTTGGAAACGGAGTTTGTTTCGGGCCTTGCCAGCTCTGAAAGGATCCACAGCACTCCCTGGTGACATCCTCAAGAGAATATTAACAGTTGTGGGAATTCTGCAGAAGGAATGGTTGTCCTTATTACTTTCAACAAATAAAGAAAATAATTAAACAAGCAAATAGATAAATAGATAAATACTTATTATCTATTCCTGAGTCTTCTAGAGAGCTTTCTTTTTACATTTCATCTATTATATTTTATTGAGTTTTTAAAATTACTTCTTTCTCAATTTCAAGTTTTTCTCCTTCCATTTTTTCCAAGAGAGTTTGCACTTGCTCATCAAATAGATTATATAATTGTTACTTAAAAATATATTTTACATAATTTCAGCATCTGAGTCATCTCAGTGTTGGTGTCTGTAGATATTCTTATATGGAAGGAGACTGGAGTTGATGGTACAAACCAAGTCTCAGATGCACACAGTTCAGGACAGTCTCTGTCCTCCCTGCCGGTGAGTTACTAAAGGGCGTGGTGTGTCTCATGGCCCTGGGGCCTGTGGCAATATGCACAGGTGGCTGCCATTATTGAGCATTGGGTGATGCCCAGCCACTTCCTGGGGACTCTTCAGACAAGGGCAGGTGACAGAATCAAGCTGCCAAGGATGTGTAGTCAAGAGAATTTGTCCTCGTCTCCCAGGAATCTCCCACCCAGTGGGTGTGAGTTAGTACAACTGGGCCCCAGCCCTGAAAGGAGGGACAGGCACAGAGAGAAGGGGGTCCTTGACCATGGCCCTGCACCCTGAAGGGAGGAAGTAAGCGGGATCTCATAGTCCACCAAGTGCCCTCCTAGGATTCCCTGAGGGATGGAGCTGTACTCAGGGAGCAGGACCACGAGGAGAGAAATTTGGGCCAAAGTGGAGACACCCACATTCCTAGAGCTCAGCTTCCAGAGCAGACTAGGCCAGACCTGGGGCCCTGGATTCTCTTACCTTAATGCTTATGCTCACCAAGCAGGAGGTCTCTATGCAGCCCACCTCCACAAGGTGATGCTGCCCCTTTTTGAACCCCAACCACTCCTGGGATCCAACTCAAGACATAGGTTGCTGAGGATGGCTGAGTTTTACCCATGAGAGTGGAGAGCGCCACAGGGAGGTGAGCAGTAGAGCAAATCACAGGTCCCAGTGCCCTCTGGGGAGGCTGGGGCACACTCACCCAGCAGGTGTTGCTCCTCAGTCCCCTCCATCCACTCTGTGACCCAATCCTCTGTGACATCAACCCTCCCCACCTCCAGTTACAGTCACCAGGGCTCTTTCCAGCCCTGTCCATCCTTCCCCATCTAGGAAGTCTCCAGGGGCTTCTATGAAATTTTGCTTCCTCAGAGTCACAGGGTAAAGGGCCCCCAGTTTAAAAGGAAACAGAAGAGACTGTCCCTCCAGCAGAGCCAAAAAGAATTTAGGAGTTCTTGATGAAGGAAGAGGCCCAGGCTTTTGGTGCAGGAAGGAGGAATACCAGCATTAGGAGAAAGAATTCACAATCAGAAGAGGCTGTGAAGGAGGAATGGCTCTGAGGAGGCTGAGGATGGAACACAGAGTCCTGAAGGCTGAACATAGGTGCCTCCACCATGGGACCAAATGTCCCTGATACCCAGAGTCTGGGTTAGTGCTGATAATGTTTGGGAGAGGATGCTTTAGATCTGATGGAGACTCTTGTGATAGAGACATATATAACAATTATCTTTCTATCTATCATCTGTCTATCTATCTTTCTGATCTATCATTTACCTATCATGTCATACTTTATTTTATTATAGGAAATAGTATTAAAAACCCCAATAATATACAATAAGAATACCTAACATTTAACAAATCCTGACTCCCACCAGGCAGTGCTATATTCACTGTAGTCTATATTCATTACTTTGACCAGGCCTGTTCACTCTTTGCTGTAGTCTATATTCACAGTGGTCATTACTGAGGAGCAAATATCATCTCTGTTTTGCAAAGGAGACACTTAGGCAGAGGGAGGTGAGGATCCTGTACAAGGAAGCAGAGCCAGTAAAAAGCACAGTCAGATTTCAAACTACCTTTGATTAAATCAAAACTTATTCTCTGAATAGTTCTCCATTCTACTTCTTCCAGTTAAAGATTAATTTGGTCTTTTGTACGTGACAATAAAATAACTCTTCAGTAATTGTGGAAATGGCCTTTAGATTTTTCCATGACATAATTTTGGTTACATGGGTGACGTTTCTACTCACATATCAGACGATGAAGCAAAAGTGCCTCTCTCAACACGCCCGTCCCATCCCCTAAGCTGGTCCTCTTTCCCCTGTTCATATCACACTATACATTTTCTTATACTTTTCTACATATGTGAATGCATACTTTTATGTTGTAGCTTGTGCTCTTTCTGTAACAACATCGGGTGGCAAACTCTCTAAAAACAGACACCATGAAGGTTTTCCATGGCCCCATCACCCCAGCTGCTGACACAGACCCTGACACAGAGAAGGTGCAGTTACCCCTGAGTGGAGTCAAACACCTGGCATTTCCACTACTGACCTGGATGCTCAGAGGAGACACTAGACTTTGACCCACACAGAGCACCTCCCTGTCTGACCCAGGAGGGCTCTGACATGACCCCTGAACCCAGGCCCAGGAGGAAGCCATTCCCATCCCAGGTCAGTTGCTAGTCTAGGTCATGTGACCAGAGGGTAGGAAGTGCATAGAGCCAAGCCCACCTCTCCCACACCCAGTGCATCCCCTGGTGGCTTTCTGAGAAGAGTCACCCTGAGGTAATCTCAGATAAATGGCCCAATGCTGGGCTATGGTTTGTTTCTCAAAAGTTTTATAAAATTTTATTCTCAAAAAATTTATATGTATATAAATATTAATGTGCACTATATTCATTTATATATTTTATATATACACAAAAAGTTTTGTGGAATAAAATGTTATAAGCTTAAATAAATTAAGTAAAATTAAATATATGTGCATAGGTAATATATCCATAAATAAAATCAAAAAGTCTTTATTATACTATGCCTGTACCTATCACCTGGATTGGATATGCTTCACTTATTTATTTTATCTTTAACTTTATATCTGGAAATAGTAATAGATTTACAGGAAGTTGCAGGGATGGACAGAAAAGCCCTCTGTACCCTTCACCCCATTTCCCCCAAATGGTGACACACTATGAATACCAGCACGCCATCAAAACCAAGAGTCTGCTCTTGGTAGATGTGAGCTGAGCTCCGTTTCATTATATCTCATGCGCAGCTTCCTGTAACCTGCACTGCAGTCAAGACACAGACTCCCCCAGCACCACCCAGATCTCGTGCGTTCTCCCCTTCGTCCTCACACCCACTCTCTCCCATCCTCCTCACTCCCACTATCGCTAACCCTGGAAAGCACTAATTTGTTTGGTTTAATTTTGAGAATTTCATGAAAAGGAAATCATACAGTATTTGACATGTTGAGATTGGCTTTTTTATGTCCCCACTCAACACAATGCCTTTGAGATCCATCCAAAGTCTATGTGTCAATTGTTTGCTCCTTTTCATCATCATCAGTAACATTCTGTGATGTGGATGTACGTGTTTAAGGACAGTCGGGTTGTTTACAGTTTGGGGCTATTTCAAGTAAAACTGCTATGAATAGTAATGGACATGATTTTGTGTGGACATAAGTTTTTATTTCTCTGGGATAAATGTCCAGGAGTGTGACTCCTTGAGCATATGGTAAGCATGTATTTGCATTATTAAGAAACTGCCAAACTCTTCTCCGGAATGATTGTACTATTTTGCATCCCCACTACCGACACATGGAGATCCAGTGTCTCTGTCCTCTCCATCAGCTGGAGTCACCTTTAGTTTTTATTTTAGGTGCCTGAGAGGTGTGTACTGATATCCTGTTATTGCCTTAATGTGTATTTTCCTAATTGCTAGTGATGTTAAACATGTTTTCATTTGCTTATTTGCCAAATGTAAATGCTCTTCAGGGAAATAGCTATTCGTGTCTTTTGCCTACTTTCTAACAGATTTATTTTTGTTCCTTTTTTAACTCCTGAGTTTTGAGAGGTTCTTTCTATATTCTAGATATCAGTCCTTTGTCATGTATGTTAGCACATATTTTCTCCCAGTCTATAGCTTGTTTTTTTCAACCTCTTCACAGGGTGTTTCACAGAGAAAATTAAAAATAGCAATTCTAGGGCCAGTCCCCGTGGCCTAGTGGTTAAGTTCGGCTCACTCTGCTTCAGTAGCCCAGGTTTGCTTCCCAGGCGTGGACCTATATCATTTTTCTGTCAGTGGCTATGCTGTGGCACTGGCTCACATACAAAAAGAGGAAGATTGGCAGTGGATGTTAGCTCAGGGTAAATCTTCCTCAAAAAAAAAAAAAAAGAGATTCTGATGAAGTCAGATTTATTATTATTTTTTCTTTCTTTCTTTTATAGATTGTGATTTTGCTGTCAGATCTAGGAACACTTAGTCAAGGCCAATGTCTCAGAGATTTTCTCCATGTTATCTCCTGAAGTTGTGCAGTTTTACACTATAGGTCTAGCTCAAAGCGTGTTTTGCTTTGTTTCGTTTTTCTGTCTATGGATATCCAATTCCTCGGACACCATGTGCTGAGAAGACTGTCCTTCCTCCATGGAATTGCTTTTGCAACTTTGTCAAAATTCAGTTGGCCCTACTTGTGGAGGGAGGGTTCTGGGCTCTTCATTCTGTCCCATCGGTCTGTGTGTCTGTCCCTCCACAGATATCGCACACGCGGGATCACTGTAGCTGTATCATGTCTGCAGGTCAGGAGCTCTGATTCCTCCCAGGTTATTCCTCTTTTTCAATGTTTTAGCTATTCTAATTCCTTTGCATTTCCATATATAATTATAAGAATCTTGGCTCTATTTATAATCAAATATAAATATTTTATAAAGATCTTGGTATAAATTGTGTCAAACCTGTAGATCAGTTTGGGAGGATTGGCATATTTCCCATGTGAAGTCTTCCACTCAATTCACAGGATGTACTTCTCCACTTACTTAGAGATTCTTTGATTTTTCATTAGCATTGTGTAGTATTTATATACATCCCTGAACATGTTGCATTTACAACCAAATACAATAAATCATTTTTTAGCAATTTAAATGGTATTTTTATGAGAAAAAAATGCCCTCTCCTATGTGAGGTTAGAAATCTGGGGCAGTGTGGTTGGACTGAATGTGTGACCAGGTCTCAAAACAGGATGGGGTGGAGGATGGTAGAAGAGCCCTGAGGGCTGGGTGGGACTTCAGGGCTTAAGGGTAAAGGAGGCTGGATGTGGGCCCAGGGCATATTTTGGGGGCAGCAGCCTCAGACTAAGCCCTACCCACCACCTCATCCCTTAAAAACCAAGGGCGGCACCCTCTTTAGTATCACTTGGAAAGATACCAGGATTGTCTGTAACAGGTTATTCCAGAAAAGTGTCACACCTCTCCTCTGTGTGAAACACTAACCCTGTCCCTGGACTTGTTCACCATTCCTGCCAGGTCTGCCAGTGAGGATCCCCCCATGGACACTCCGTGGAGCCCTCTGCACAACAGACAGCAGCACAAGAAGGAGAGGCATCCTGCTCAGTGTGAGATGGATATTTAAACTGACTGACGATGGGGGAGGGATGTTCCTCAGACCCTTCTATGGAGGAGAGTCCCACAACCAGGTCTTAGGACCACTGTCATCCTGGGCAGGCATTGGTGTGAGGTCAATAACACTAGCACCCTCTACCCTTCACTCAGGACAGTTAGAAGCCTTTCCTTTAAGTAAATAGCACCAGATTCCTCAATTTACATGCACTGAAGTCAAGAACTGCCATTCCAAGGGAATAAGCAATTCATCAAAAAGATATAACAATTATAAACATATATGCACTTTAAAAAGAGTCCTAAAATAAGTGAAGCAAAAACTGACAACATTGAAGGAAGAAATAGACAATTCAATGATAATCACTGACAAACTCTATATTCTATTTTCAATAAGAGGTAGAAAAACTAGGAAGATGAATAACCGAGGAACACATGACTGGAATAACACTATATAACAACTAGACCTCATGTGTTCTTCTGAGAGTTTTATAGTTTTAGCTCTTATGTCTGGGCTTTTGATTCATTTTGAGCCAATCTGTGTATATGGTATAAAGTAAGGGTCTAACTTCATTCTTTTGCATGTGGATACCCAGGTTTTCCAGCACTGTTGAAAAGACTGTCCTTTCCCAATTAAATACCTTGCTGACCTGTCAAAATTTGTGGTGTGGGATAGAACCCATAGCCCTGCTCCTTAAGCCCCTAAACGAGGGCACAGCTGCCTCAAATCTCTTATGGGTCTCCATACCTAGAGCGGAGGGAGGGACATTTCATCCATGCCTCTACCTGCCCTTTGTTTTCCTGGTCTTATCATGTGTCCTGCTCTAGTGGACAACTTGTGATAAGTGGTGGGGGGTAAGAAAGACTATGCCTGGGTCCTTACAAAGACCCCGAGAGTCAGAGTCACAAGGAAGCATAGGTCAGGGCATAGAAGACTTCCTCAACATGCATAACTGCTCACTCTACATAACCCCACAAGACCAGGCTCTCAGCACCCTGCATATTACAGGGACATATCCACACTCCTTCTAGGTCAGGCCGATGCAGCTATTGGAGGTAACCTATGATTTTGCAGGAAGAATCTTCAGATTCTCTACCAAGGAATTATGGATGTGAATTCCATTTCTAAACCTTGAAAATGCAGCCGGGAACCCTGAAATCCTGTGGGTGCCCTCTTCTAAATAGAGCCTCTGGGTCATGATTCTCATCCAAGAATCATGGTCACTGTAACCTTACAAGTCACAGGGTCCTTCAGTGGGGTGAGGTGACGATGAGAAACCCGTCACCTCAGAGGCATCCAGCCCATGCCCACTGCACCCCACTCTGCACATCAGCCCTCAGAGCAGCGTCCCCACCTAGTTTGTGCCTCTTCTCTGACTAAAGCTGCTCTCCCTGCCTCACCTTGATTGCCCACAACAAAATATATGTTCCTGGAGTTGAAAGGCAACGTCCTCCTCTTCCTCAGATACAGTCAGGTCACATGGAGGAGGGAACGATTGTCCTAGGGTTATAATTTATTTTACTTCTTTTCTTCAATTTACTGTATCCCCCCCCCCTTTTTGACTGAGGTCTCCTACTTGTGGGAGTTTAAGGAGCTAATCCATGAAAAGAGCCTGAAATAAAGCGTGCTGGACAAGATATAGCTATTGGAGTTAATATTGTCACCATGATGTCGAAGAGCCTGGTAAACACTCCGGTCTCCACTCTCCTTCTGGAAAATGAGAAGGTTGACCAGATGACTCCCTGTCTCATCCACACTAGGATCCTGGGGTCAGAGATGGTGGTGCCTTGGGTCAGTGTAGAGCAGCCCCCAGCTCCTAACATCTGTGAGTTTGTTCAGCAACTGTCCTAGGTGCAGGATCTGGCGAGAGAGGCGTGGGCTGTTGTGGGGTCAAGGGAGCTGGGAGCAGGGGATACATGGGCTTCAGAGCAAAGGCAGTTAGAAAAATGAGCATGCATCATCCCAGCACCCTGCTCAGAGCTGGCACCGATCGCTGGGTCAACACTGGGAAGGTGCACAGCATGAGCACAGACCAGACCTCAAGAGCAGACAGAAGAGGAGTTTTAAAGGTTCAGAGACGTTTTCTGTTAGGAGTCTCTCAGCTATGTTCACACCCACACACACCTTTACATCCCTATAGACATTCTGACACACCTGCAGAGATGCACATGCTCAGAAGCACACACATGAGACACACAAAATTTACACCACCCCATAGACATGTGAACACTCAGACACACACATCATACACCCAGAGACATGCAGGAAGATGCAATGCAATATCCTAGGTGCACACATCCAGATACTCATCCACATGCACACAAGTTACACTGCAACATCCAGAAACACACATAGACACTCACATGCACACTGAGACACACTCAAATGTACACTGCAACCAACACACCAGATACCAACACTTGAGAATGCACACATACACAGAGAGATATAATTGAGCATGCAAAGCTACACACAGGATCACACACTCAGAAACGCCTGTGTACACACAGAAATGCACAGTTTTCACTGCAATGCCCACAGGTACACACCCACAGAAGCACACATATATACACAGAGATGCAATCAAATGCACTGTCTAACACTCATGGATACACATGCTGAGAAACTCACATATATACACAGAGACACAGAGGTTACACCATGGCGAACAGGTGCACACACATACACAGAAAGAGACAAGCAAGTGTGCAGCGCTATACACACATATGCACATAGAGACACACACAAAGGTACATTGAAAATCATGTAGATAGATATGCCTGTAAGCACATACAAAAAGTTCACACTCATATCATTGCTCACACATGTGTACACTCACACCCATGCAGGCACTTTCCACAGCATGGCGGTTCCTACAGGGAACAGGAGACTCACCTGCACAGATGGCCTCAATAGACTGAGTTTCTGACCCCCAGACATACTGAACTTCTCTGCCCTGGGTCCCTACACAGCTGCAAAGCTGCTGCCATGGAGACAGCTTACCTCCACCTCCTGTTGTCATGGTGACACAGCATGGACTGGCTGCATCCAGCCCTCCCAGATCATCTTAGGCTCCCCACCAAGAGCTTTTATGAGAGAGCAGTGAGGGGGCGGGGACTGCAGGTGTCAGGTGATTGGAGACAACAGGCCCTGCTCCCCAGTCAAGGATCACCTGGTGCTCAGGTGGGACAGGACCAGCCTCCCTGGGGAAAATAGCACCTGGATGGCCACGCACAAGACCCAAAAACAGGCAGCCCTGCTGCTGCATCTGTGGAGCTCCAGTCTTCACTAGATACACTAAGCGCTTCCCATGCACCATCTCTGTTAGTCCTCCAACGCCCTTCTGAAATGGGAACCGTGAACTCTCCATTTTACAGTGGAGGGACCAGGTGTGGAGGGTGAAGTGACCAGTCAAACTTGGGTGTGTGTGAGTCCTTGGTCTCTTAAACACTAAATTACATCACCTTCTGGGATTTTGAAAATCTCATCTGTGACAATCGCTCAGGGTCATAGAGTGTCTGAACTGGGACCTCTGAGGATACATGGAATCTCTTCATTTTACAGAAGCAACAGCTGGGGTGCAGAGAGGTTTAGAGATTTGCCCAAAGCCACAAGGTACATTGAGGGCAGACTTGAAGCTCAACCTCCTGACCCAGAGATGGAGTTTCCCCAGGACGTCAAGCACCAGCCTCTGACACCCTGGAGGAATCCCGGGTCTCGGCAGACTAGGGAAGCAGCTCCCAGCCTGGGCCCAGGTCAGGATCAGGAATTCCTCAGACCCCCACCTCATGCTCCAAGTGCTGTCCAAGAACCACACAGCAGTGCTAGTGCCCAGTCCCTCTGGTGTCATCATCCTTCCACCTGAAAAGCTTCTTGCAGCATTTTTTTCTTAAAGCAGATCTACTGGGAATGGATTCTCTCCGTTTTCCTTCATCTCAGAATATTTTAAGTTTGTCCTTACTCCTGAAGAATATTTTCCCTAGATATAGGGTTTTGAGTTGACAGTTCTTTCTTTCATCACTTTAACAATGATTTTATACTGTGCTCTGCAATCTGTTATTTCTAATAAGAAAAAAATATGCTGTTATTTCAATCGTTTCCTTATCTGTGACATCTCATTTTCTTTGGGCTGATTCCAAGATTTATTCTTCACCTTTGGCTCTGAGCACTGTATTATGATGTATCTGGAAATCGTTTTGTTTCTCCCATGTTTGGTTCCCTGTGCTCCTAGAATTCTAAACATATGACTTTCACGAAGTTCTCAGCCACTATTTCCTCAGCTATAGATATCTATCTATCTATCTATCTATCTATCTACCTATACATACAGATATATATTTTTTTCTGCAAAGCAGGTGCTCTCATGTGGATTGTATATTACAGAGGAACATGAAGCCGTGTAGGAAACACACTCAGCACAGCCTCCTGAGGTCCACACTGGGGACAGGGGACACTGAGTCTCTCCCATTCTTCCCTTCATTCTTGGGAATGGAGTCAGTTCATGCAGAGGTTTCCCCGTCGTTCCCCATGTCCAGCCCCTCAATGACCCTGGGCTGTCAGAAGGTTCCAGTTGAGGTAGAGAAGGAAGAGATGGCCTGGGGCCTCGCCTTGGAGTGAGGGAAGAACTGCTCCCAGTGTGTCCATGGGGCGAGAGCAGTCACAGCTGCAGAGGTTTTGCTCATCCCTGGGGTCACTGCTCCCAGTCCCACTAGAGCACTCTCAGCCACTTCCCACCTGGGGAGGCTGTCAGTCTCTCCTCTTGTCAGACCCACAGTGCCCCCTGGTGGCCACAGAACCACAGTCCTGTATTTAATTACAGAGCTGGGCTCTACAAACTGATTACCCAGCTTCTGATACCTTTTCCTACATCTACAGAGGGAATACTGGGTGGTTGGACTATTGGTCTTCCAAATGCACTCCCTGTGGAGCCTCCACAGCTTGGAGGAATCCCCAGTTGACCTGCTTCATCCCCCACCATACCCTCCCCGCCTCCTTCAGGGACATCTGTGATCCCCACTGTGACTAGGTCATGGTTTTCTCTCTCCGTCAAGGTTTCTAGACACTATTCTCACAGCTTCATACTTTATCTCTTTATTAAATGTTCATAAAATTAACATATTTTGATTATGTTAGATATTTCCTGATTAAGCCTGATTAATAAGGACCTCACATTAATAATTCTTAACCATATTTTGACCAGAGGCATACATGTTTAGGTAAATAAATTTCATGTGTCATATAAGAGTCAAAGCCATGTCCCCACCATTGTCATCCTGGAGAGACTGCCTGTGTAGAGATGAAAGGCTCAGAATGTGCTAATAGTGATAGTGGGGACATTTCCCTAAGTGATGGCTCCATGGCAGGGCTGCAGAGTCTCAGCAGTGGGGCATAAATGACTGGAGCTGTGACCCTGATGCTGGCTGTTGTCACCAGCAGTGAGGGCCTAGTGAGAGCCCAGGCAGCACAAGCAGAGGGGTTTGCGTCACTTCCCCAGTGACCTGGAGCACGGTGTGAAAGTGGCCCTGTCTCCCCATATCTGACAGTAATGACCAGCTTCATGCTCAGGACGAAACCTTCAATTTATCAAATAACCTGAATTCATCGAGGCCTCTTTGGAACCAGAGAGGCACCTGAGACCCCAGAGTCTTGATGCTTATTTGAGACTGAGTAGAATCTCAGAAGAGGCTGGAGAGAGCTCCCTGACTTCTATTAGTACCAGAAGATCCTATTTGCACCCACACTGATGTACTGGTAAGGGTGCAGGGGAGTCTGGCGGACATTTCCGGAGATGCAGAAAGAGACAGGAGCTGATTCAGCACAGGCTGGAGGGGAAAACTGCAAACACAGGCAGGAGGGTGATTCTGCAGGGACCAGGTGGCAGCCCCTGGGGGTCTGAGCCAGGGGGCTAATGCAGGCTGTGTAGCTTCCCAGGTCTCTGGTGACTGTTCCAACCTGTGCAGTGACAGAGGAAGAAAGAAATCTTTCCCTGTTATGCTCTGAAGTCGTGGAACTCACAACCCCTTCACTCAGTGCAGCCCACACTCAAGGGAGGGGATCACACAAGGACACGAATACCAGGAGGTGGGGTCACTGGGCAGCTCAGTGGTTGTCTGCCATCATCTGCCTCCTGGCCCCTAAAAACTCACATCCCAATCACATGCCAGACACATGTCCTGGGCCTTGTGTTCAGCTCTGCACACACACAAAAGTACCCCTCAGGAGCTGAGGGAACAGCTGGGCCCAGGGGTTTGTGTCTCAATTCCCCACCTGCATCTATCACTGTGGAAACAGTCACTGAGCCACAGAGCACAGTAGTACTCAGTCTCATCCTCGGGCTGGGCCCCCATGATGGTGACGGCGGCCTTGTCTCCAAGCAGGGAGCCGGAGAATCAGGCAGGGACCCCTGGGACCCGGTTACTGGTGTGATATATTAGACCCCAGGGTTTCTGGTAGGGCTTCTATTGGATCCATCTCATATAGAGAGCAGTCGTGACTGGCCCGGCACTGGAACCACAGGTGAGTGTGACTGTTCCCCCAGGAGTGGTGGACAATAAAGTTTCCTGAGTCACCACAGCCTGGGAAGTGGCCCCTGAAAACACGTGAGAGACCAAAGTTCAGGAGAGAAGGGGCACGAAGGTGCAGTGTGGTCTCTCCCACCCTCAGCCCAGAAAGTCCCCCTGACGTGTGCAGTGAGCCAGAAGTGTGAGCTGGAGAGGAGCCCAGGCCATAGTGTAGACACCCCAGTGCTGTGCCCAGAGTCAGTCTCCACAGCTCTCATTATAACTCCCACCACCCTGTGGGGGCAGAACTCTCATGCAAATGACCTCTCCCCAAGGGATACTCAGCAACTTGGCCAGATCACGGCTACTGAGTTGTTCCACTTCAGTGACCACATGTTAGTGGAACCCTGGGAATAAGGATCATTTCACCACTGTGCTTGCTCTTTCAAGGTTTGATCACAGCGCCCTCTCATGTCCACAGGGAGAATATCACTGATGGAAGGATCCTCTCCTGTAGATCTTTCTCCTCCCTCTCCCCCTGAGGTCTGGAGTTTCTAGTTCTGTCAATGGGCGAAATTACTGCCTTGGAATCCCCAGAGAGGAAACCATAAGAAGGATTTTGGGGAGGTGAAGGCTTAATCTCATCACTGCTGCCCTTTCATCTCAACTCCAATTCACAGCCAGCAGCCATCCTTCTTGTGTAGAAGAGCTAGGCTATTGGGCACTCTTGGTCTCTTAGTTTAGGTTCACCCAGAAACCCAACTAATAATGTACCTACTAACAATAAGTTCTGGTGAGTATGCCACAGACAAATGTCCAGTCTTCACCCAAATCCAGTGATATTCCAGAATTTCTTTTTGAGTTGTAGAAAATTCTACTGCTCCAGAATGCTCTACATGTTGTTTTGATTTTCTTTTATTTTCATTTTTGGTTTTTATTTTCTCATGGCAGTTAACTCTTCTAACACAGCATCTGCTGAAACATAGCTCCAATGACTGGGGTCTTACATCACACAGAGCATGTGGAACACCTGTCTCTCTGGGTCACCTTTAACCTAGTATCCTTCTTTGTCATCTGGTGAATGGGTCACAGTAGTTGTGCCAACTATACCGTATGCGCTTCCAGAACGAAGATAAGCCACCAAAGTGTTGCCATTCCTCCTTGGGAGTAAAAATTGTGAAATATAATAAATTGTCTCTTACTTTGAAAGAGATGTGCCACCAACTTGGGGATCCCTAGTGGACTAGAGGACTCACCAGTGTGGTGGGACCTGATACTTCATAGGATTTGTCTCCATCCCCTGCAGCCTCTCTGTCTTACCAAGGCTTATGATATATTTCCCACCTCCCATTCATTGTGGTCAAACAACTTGATGTCAGCAATATAATGTACCAGTGTTTTGATCTGTGGAATACGTGGATGGCCCAGTCCCCTCAGGGATATTTAGTTAGAGAGGAAGAGTTAAAATACTGTTGGGATAACCCTTTAAGCGTACTGTTGTCCATTCCATGTGAATTTGAACTGCTTTTGATCCTACAAAATGTCTATTCATAGTTGACTTGCTCCATTTGGGGTGCTATAACGAATTACCCTTGACCGGGTGACTTAGAAACAACAGATTTATGTCTCCATGTTCTGGAGGCTGGATAGTCCAACATCAAGGCCCTGGCTCTGCTCACTGGTAGAGATGGTGCCACCATGATGTCACCAAAGTTTTCTGACTGTGCCCTCTGGAGGAGAGGCCACTGCATCAGTGTCATACTGTAGCCCTCCAGAGCCACACCTGGGATGGCCCAGGAGCACAGTGCCTGAGTGCAGGGAGCAGAACACGTGATGTGAGGCGGCCAAGGGCAGAATGTGCCAAGGTCCCAGAGGAGCCAAGGGCCCCTCCTTGGGAACCACTCTCCCCCACAAGCCCCTGCAGTCTGGGCCTTTGATGGAAGAGGCAGCTCTAAGATCTCTGAACCCCCTTGGACGTAATTCTCCCATTGTCTGTGAGGACAGCTCCTGGCTTCTGTTGAGATGGCTGATCCGTTCTCATCTCCCCAAACGGTTGTTTGTCACACCCTTACTGTTTTATCTTCCTACCCCATGAATAGGCTGAGAATTGTCCAAATATTTCAGTTCTATTTCCTTTTTGCTTAACAACTCTCTAAGTAATTTCTTTTTTCCCTCATTTTACTATATGCAGGTGGGAGGAGCCAAGCCACAACTTCAACATTTTGCTTAGAAATTGCTTTAGCCAAATATTCAGTTTTCTCTCTCACAAGTTCTACCTTCCACAGGACACTAAATAAGAAGATAATTCAGCAAGTTCTTGCAGCTTTATAACCAGGATCTCCTTTCTTCCAGTTTCCAGTAACACGGTCCTTATTTCAGGCTGATACCTCATCAGAATGGCCATAACTGTCCATATTTCTACCAACATTCTGCTCACTATTACGTGGGTGTTCCCTGAAAAGACTGAGGCTTTCTCCTTAGCCCCCTCTTTTCCTTCTGAGCTCTCATCAGGATGGCCCTTACGGATCCATTCACAAGAGTGCAGGTTTTTCTCACAGGCACTTCCAAACTCTTCCAGGCCCTACCCAATACTCTGTTCCAAAGTGTCATCCACATTTTTAGCTATTTGTTATAGCAGCATCTCTACTTCTGAGTGTCAATTTCTGTCTTAGTCTGTTTCAGCTGCTGTAACACATTACCTTAGACTGAGTGGCTTATCAACACAGAAATGTATTTCTCACAAGTCTGGAGGCTCAAAGTCCAAAATAAACACGTAGAACAGGACCCTGTTCCCTCTGAAGCCTTCAGGGGGATCCTCGCTTGCCTCTTCCTGGTGTCAACCTGCAAAAACAGAAACCAAGTAAAGAGGCAAACCATTTATTTTGGATCAAAGAATTGCAATTCATGGAGCCCAGATTCAGGTAGAAACCCAAGTAGTGTCCCAGTTACAGGGTGAAAGAAGAGGGATTTCATGGGGAAATGAAAGGGGCAGTTACATGAAAAGAGGGCGGAGAGGAACAGTCTAGTCTTCTTTCCCACCTGCTAAGGTGGGATCACCTGGTCTGCATTAGACCATTTAACACAAACCCCTGCTCTACTGAATTAGAACATGTTTCAGGCCAGCTCCTTTTGCTGATTCCCTTTATCATCCGTTATTCACACTACCCTATACTCAAGGGGTCAAGGGTACATGCAGGTGCCCCATGCAGGAAACAGGAAGGCAGAGTTCAGTCTACACAAGAGCTTTGTCAAAGTATGGAGGAGAAACCAGGGCCTCTGCCTGAGGAAATTCATAAAAAACATGTGGCTTGTTGAGGAACCCTGCAGGTGCTTGAAGACTTGACCATCCATTTATTTCACCTGACGCATCTGGACAGAGGTAGGAGATGGAAGGGGTAGAGACAGTGCAGGACCCTGAACAGGGAAGTCATAGAGTCTAGAGGGTAGACCAATGGTCAGATGCACGCAAGAACTTGTGAAGAGGGTGATTTGTTACTTAGAGGAGCGATCATCATTTATTAAAATAATAATGGTTCATTAAGGTAACAGAACTCCCCACTGTCAATCACAGATGGCCCCAAGATGACTCCCCCTAATCTTGGTCAATCATCAGAACTACAAATACAGAAATTAATGCTCACAAAGAATTGAGGCAGCAGACACATCATAACCCCTGTGACCCAGCAGTGTATGGAAGGGCATCTCAGCCCTGCTGCCTGGGGTAAGGAGGCTGTGGTCTGTGGAGAGTGGAGGTGGGAGCAGAGTGGTAGACACACCTGAGTGCTGCCCCTGCTGCTGCAAAGGCCAGCCTGGTGGGTTTACCGGGGGGGCTCATTTACAACAGGTTGTCACCAACCCTGTTCAATCTCACAGCTTCCCTCCAAGGCATGGAGACCCCTGGTTGCTGTGGGTGGTCTGCCTGAGGGGTGAGGTGCATTGTTCCCCACATGAGAGTCAGTTCTGACTTCTTCACACCCTATTTCCCTGGGTTGGCAGGAACTCCTGCTTCCTCTCATGGAACACTTAGTGTGGAAGGAAGATTCTTGGCTCTGCCAGTAGAGAAGTGGGCCCTTGACACATCTACCAGTCACATGACAGCCCTGGAGTAGATCACTGCCCAGAGCCAAGGAAGACAGTGGCAATGGACAGTGAGTAGATGTGGAGGATCCCACAGAAGGCAGGACTGGCAAGCAATGGACAGAATGACCACGGGCTTGACAGTGCAATTGTTCCTACAAATCTTTCCCTGCTAGGACTCAAATCGTGGACTGGGCTGCCAGCTGAGATTTTTCCCAGGGTTCTCGCAGTGGTTGGAAGCAGAGGGACCCAGAAGCCAAAAGAATGTGGGACACTATAAAATATAACCAGTTTCATATTGACTTAGCCTCATTCTGGAGAAGACATTTCTTTTGGCCTCTATTTCAGAGAATGTTCTATTATTTAACACTGGACGCTCCTGTATATATGGAAAGCACCAAATTGAAATGGCTACAGTAAGAATGTTTTCTCAAGTTGCTGGCTACAGATAAATTTATATTTTGAATTGCAACCGCTTAACTTTAAAGTAATGGCTGACCTGGGATATATTCTCCACATGATGACGTGGTGCCAGATGGCTTTCTAGGAAGATGAGCAGTTTACAGTATCCTTGGGGAAGCACATGTGTAGAAGGGTTGACCTATACTGGGTAATGAATTTGTTTTTAATATACAAGGAACATTTGTAATTTCAAATAATAATTTTAAACTCCATGGATTGTGTTAATACCAATTTCCTGGCTTTCATGCTTCACTGTAGTTATGTCAGGTGTCACCTTACATAACTATAACAGGTGTTATCATCAGGGCAAACTGGGCGAAGTGTGTGCAGGATCTCTGGGTATATCTATTTGTTGGAACTTATTCTGCATCTGCAATACTTTAAACTAAGAAATTAAAAATAATGTGATCGTAAAAATCATACTTTATTATAAAATGTCAAACACCTATGTACTCATTGCCCTGGGGAGCTTTTATGCCTCATTAGCCTCAGATTCTCTCAAAAGAACACTGCTCATATAGCTGAAGCCATCTGTTTATCCCCATGTGATTAAATATTTATTGACCTTATATGCAGACAACATGTTCAAGATTTTAATTAGTCCAAATAATGTTTACACAGTTTTTCATTTTTAGTTTCATTTTTGATTGTCACATAAGCAGCACTATTGTCTGAAAATAATGGGAATTTTTTATTTCCATGCCTTATTCATACATTCATTTTGCCCATTCCACACTAGTCAGACACACATTACACTGTACTGAGAAACCTTGCTATTGGGCAGGCTTTCCTTGTTCCTGACATATGCTGAATTCTTAAGTGTGAATTTTTTTATAGGTTTATGTATGTAGATTACCTCTAAGACAAAGATCCACCACCAGATTGTCTGGTGAAAATCAGGATGTGTGACCTTCACACACTTGAGGGGTAGTGGACCCATCTCCCTTATCCACAGAAGGATGCTTCCAGAACTTTCCTGGTCCATATTTATCTCTACCTCTGCCACTCAGAACTGATGCGGAAGGTGAAAACACTCCCTCCCTGTTGTGACCGGCCCCAGGGCCTTCCTGTTCCTGATCCACACCCAGCATCTAGATCTGTGCTGTCATTTCTCCAGGAACCCAGTGTGCACCAGCCAGGTGCAGGTGTACTCTGACCCCTCCAACAGCATCCATGCAGTAAAGCGACCTTCCGTCAGTCTCCTGGTAAGAACAGACCTTGGAATTTGGATCCAAGAAGCTTCCTGGAGAGAAAGTAAGCAAGCATCTGCTACCATCTGTGGGAACACAAGGCTTACTTTCTCCCCGGGGAACCCAGAAACACAGACAATCCTGGGTGATGGTACCAACTAGGTTTAAGCTGATGGAGTCAGTCAGAGGGGCTGAGGCACACTGGGAGACTGACACTTGACTCTGAGCCCCACCCCCATCCATGCAGTGAGAGGGGAGCTCAAGGAGTAGAGGAAGGGTGTTCATTTTAAGTCCATGACCTTAAATATCTGGGATGATTCCCCCTGAATCTGCACAGAGGAGTCACCACACTTGGTCCAAGTGGTCAGAAGATCCTGTCCTCATCTGAGACTCGATTGATATGAATTGGGAAGTTGAGAGAAAGAAAATCTTAGGCTATAAGTCAGGAATCTCTTTACAATGCAATTGGAATATATGATGAAGGTAATCATTTACATAAGCTATAAAAGAAAGAGAGAGAGAAAGAGACACAGCATTAGAATGTGCTGAAGCCAAAGAGATTGTCTCGGTTTCTCATCCCTCCACATCACTGTGTGAAGCAACACTGAGTCAGAGCACGCTGTAATAATCAGCCTCATCCTCAGGCTGGAGCCCAGAGACAAGCAAAAGCCCTACATTGGCCGAGGCATCTTTGGGTCCAGAGAAGTAGCTGGGGACCCCAGATTCCTACTGCATACTTGAATTGAGCACTAGGACAAGAGATAACAGGAAGGGCTCCCTGACTTCTGCTGGTACCAGGATATGTGGTAGCCACCAACACTGAAGCTACTGCTTTGGGTGCTGGTGAGTCTGGCCTATGTTCCAGGGGATGCTGAGTTGGAGGATGACTGAGTCAGCACAGGCTGGGACAGGGAACCTGCAAACACATACACTTGTGGATACTGAGGCAAGAGTCTGGGAGAAGCTTCTCTTGGGCCTTGTTTAGGGAGCTGTTGAAGGCAGTGGAGGCCTTCCTGGGTCTCCCAGGCCTGTCCCTACCTGTGCAGTGGGAGAGAAGGAGGAAGAGGGTGCCTCAAGCTTTGGTGGACAAAGCCCCTGAGGTCCCAGAGCTGAGGCTGGGCTGGGCCAGGCCTGTCTTATCCTCTCCTTATTGCCTCAGGGGGAGGACACATTCATGTAAATTTGACCTCGCCTTTATCTGCTCTGATCTATGCTGAGGAACCTGACCAGGAATGAGGGAATATGACCGGTGGACAGAGAAAGTGAAGGGACAAAGATACTCCAAGTTTGCTCCCTGAGGAGAGTCAGAGAGGAAGCAGCTGCTGGGTCAAACCACAGGCAGGTGTACAGGGGACTCTGCCAGGCCCCAGGCCCCAGGGAACACAGCTGCCAAGATGTCAGGACTGAGTCAGGGACCACATCCTTCTAGATAGATGTGGAGTCCGTGGGGGCTCCCTGGCTGTGAGACTCACCCAGCAAATGACTCTGGGAGACCCACCTCACCCACTGCTGGTCACTTGTCCATCTCCAGGCTCCTCCGAAGCTCCTGTGGCCTCTGCCTTCTGACCTTGTCACTGTCATTCCACAAATAGGAAAGGGGACTCCTGTGTGCAAGCACTGTGGATGGATCTAATTTACTGATGTTAGTCCACTCCATGTGGCTTTGGGAGGCTTGGAATTTAGCAGGAAAATCAAAAAGAAATAACTAATTATATATATAGTTAATCATATATAGAGATAATATGTTATATATAATATTATCTATAAAATTATATATATATTTAATTATGTATTTTAATTATATGTTATTACTATATGTTAATATATCAACTATATATTTATATATCTTATAAATATTACATATTAACATAATTATAATAATATACTATATTATAATTTCATAATATATGATATAATATTATCTATCATTATTTATAATTAACTCTTTGGGGCACTTTGGGTGGGCTCAAACTCATATCAATCTGTAGCCGGAAGGAAGAGCAAAAGGAGGTTCTCCACGGGGAGAAGCCAAGAGTAAGGCGATCATGGGTGAGAAAACATGACATTATGATCCTCACAGGCATGAGCGAACATGACGTTCTCACAGGGTGGTGAACCCATGGAGGGATGTTGCGGACAGGACACCAGGAGGGGTGGGAGGGGCAGAGTAGCGTGGAGAGATGGTGACGTCTCAGGGGAAAGGAGTAGAGGGAGGATCCGGAGAAGACACATTTGACAAATTCTCAGGAGATGCAGTCTCTGGGAGTGTGGATCAAAGGATCTCTGGAGTGAGGGAGGGCAAATGAGGACTTTGTGGCCTCTAGTTTGACACAGATGAGATTGAGCTGATTAGTTCACCTGTATATTTCTAAAATATTTGGACATGTGGTAAGCCATTGGAAATAAAGCATAGAAGGTCAAGATTTGGTCAGGACATTCCATAAACAGTAGTACATCATTAAAATGGCTTTGTTAAAAAACTGTTATTATGAAAATAGTACTATTTGCCTCAATGGTGTGTGATATCACACACACACACAAACTGACTGCAGAAGCAGATATGAGAACACTGCTGTCTTACACCAGGCATTAAAGACATTTTAAAATGTAAAACTATGCCACTTTTCTCCCTATTTTTTGGAAAAATAAAGTTTTGAAAAATAAAGCTGTTTTCATAAAATATTATGTTATATTAATGTTAACATGTAATGAGTTTACTTTGCATGATTGGTTTTTGATTAGAACTTGCATGATATATCATTTTTCATCCTTTCTTTAACTTGTTTTTTTGGGGGGAATTATGAATTCTCATGGATTTACAAAAATATTACAAATAAGTACAGTTTGTCCTTATTCAGTTTCCCCCAATACTGTAGTGTAATAATCAAACCAGGAAATTGGCATTGGTACAACATGCGCATACAGTTCTATGCAACTTTATCACGTGTGTATTTGTGTCATCCTTTTCTTTTTAACCTATTTATATTGTTATATTTTCAGTAGCTTTCCTGCAGACAGCACATAGTTCGTTCTTGTTTTTCTTTAAAATCAATGTGATAAACTATGTTTATTTAGACATTTACATTCAATAGAATTATTGACACGTCTGAATATAGTCTTATAACATTATTAAGATTTTCTGTTTGTCTCCATGATTTTTATTCCTCTGTGTCTTCTTTTCTGCTTTCCTTTGAATTGTTTCAATGCCACTAGCATTCTATCTTAACTTACCTATTAGCTCTGTGACTCTATCTGTTGTTATTTTGGGGATTACAAAACACATACCTAACTCTCCACATTCTACTTAGAGTTACGATTTCCCCCAACAATGTAACACCCTTTAACCTCTCTTTTTTTTAATCATCATCATATATATTACATTTTCATACACTACATACTAAAAATCCCAGTAAATGATGTTCTGTATTTGCTGTCAATAACATGCATATTTTAAGGAACTTAAGAGGTGAAAATAGTCCTTTAGCCAGATATTTCCCATTTCAGTTGTTCTTCCTGAATTCCTCATGTTCTGATTTTCCCTCTGGTGTCATTATTCCTTCCACCTGAAAACCTGCTTGCAGCATTTTTTTCTTAAAGCAGATCTACTGGGAATGAATTATCTTCGTTTTCCTACATCTCAGATTATTTTAAATTGGTCCTTACTCCTGAAGAATATTTTCTCTAGATACAGGATTTTGAGTTGACATTTCTTTCTTTTACCATTTAACAATGTATACATTTAACAATTTATACTATGTTCTGGAATCTGCGGCTTCTAATTAAAAAATATGTTGTTATTTCAGTTTTCATTACCTTATCTGTTACATCTAATTATCTTTTGGCTGGTTCCAAGATTTTTTTTCTTCACCTTTGTCTCTGCGCACTGAATTATGATGTATCTGTATTATGATGTATCTGGAAATTATTTTCTTTAAGTCTATCCTGTGTTTGCTTTCCTGTGCTTCCTAGATCTGAAAATGTATTTCTTGCACCAAATTTTCAGCCTCCACTATTTCTTCATATATGTATAATTTTTTCCCACCTCTCTCCTCCATTCCCTAATATTTCTAACCCCTGGAAACCACTAATCCGCTCTACATCTCTATAATTGTACCATTTCAGGAATGTCCTATAAATGGAATCATATGGTATGAGAACTTTTGATATTGGATTTGTTTTTTCTTTCAAGACAATGCCTTTGAGATCTATCCAAGGTGTTGTATCAATGGTTTCTTCCTTTCTCATCACTGAGTACTATCCCATGATATGGTTGTACCTATTTAGGGACATTTGGGTTGTTTACTGTTTGGGGGCTGCTGCATGTAAAAATGCTAGGAACAGTCATGTGTAAGTTTTTTGTGTAGACATAAATTTTCATTCCTCTGGTATAAATGCGCAGGAGTACAATTACTGGGTGGCACGGTAAATGTGTGTGTGAATGTTTTGTTTTTAATGAAACTGCCTAATTATTTTCTAGGCTTATTTTACCATTTTATGTGCCCTCCAGCATTGTACAAGAAATCCCATTTCTCTGCATCCTCTCCATCATTTGGCACTGGCTTTAGTTTTATTTTAGCTGTCCTAAAAGGTGCGTACTGATATCTCACTGTTGTCTTAATTTGTATTCTCCTAATGTCTAGTGATATTAAGCATGTTTTCATGTGCTTACTTGCAATCTGTATAGCCTCTTCAGTGAAATAACTATTTGTGTGTTTTGCCCATCATCTGATAGGATTGTTCCTTTTACTTTTTACTACTGAGTTTTGAGAGTTCTCTATCTATTCTAGATATGAGTCCTTTGTCATGACCAAAGTTTGCCAATATTTTCTTGTAGTCGTTCACATCTTTTCGATCTCTTTGCATGTTTCTGCATGAAGCAACGTTCTGTTTTGTTCTCTTTATAAAGTCCATTTTTCTTTATTTTATGGATTGTGCTTTCATCATCATGTCTAAGAACTCTTTGCCAAGGCTTATATACAAAAATATTTTCCATGTTGCCTTCTAAAAGTTGCATGGTTCTATGTTACGCCCTTCAGGTTGTGTCCCATTGTAATTTTTGTATAAGATGTGAGGTTTATGTTGAAGTTCTTTTTCGTTTGTTTGTTTTGCTTATCTGTATCCAACTGATCCACCATCATTTGCTGAAAAAAACTATTCTTCCTTCTTTGGATTACTTTTGGGACTTTGTCAAAAATCAGTTGGCCTTACTTATGCATGGCCCTTTGTGGGGTCTTTTTCCTGTCCCGCTGATCTATGTGTCCATTCCTCCACCTTATCACTCAGTCATGATTACTATAGTTTTGTAATGAGTCTTGAAATCAGGTAGACTGATGTCTTTAACTTCATTCTTCCTTTTCAACATGAATTTAACTATTATATTTTATTTGCATTTCCATGTAAACTTTAGAATAATCTTGGCTATATCTATAAAAATAATATTGAAATTTTAATAGGAATTGATATACATGAGTGTATATCATTTTGGGGAGAATTGACATCTTCACTATGTTGAGTATTCCAATCCATGCACAGCTTATTCCTATCTATTTATTTAGAGTTTCTTTGATTCCTTTCATGAGCAATTTGTAGTTCTCAATATACACAGCTTGTACATATTTTGTTGCATGAATCCAAGGAATAATTTGTTTTTTGAGCCATTGCAAAGAGTGTTGTATGAGAATTGTGTGAGAAAAAAAAATTCCCCCTCTCATATAAAGTTAGAGTTCCAGAGATCTGTGATGGAACCCAAAGTGTGAATAGGTCTCAAAACATGCAGAGTCGGAGGATGGAAGAGGAGCCCTGAGAAATGGCAGGGAACATATGGGCTTAAGAGTAAAGGAAGGTGGGGATGTGGGTGCAGTGGGTGGGAGAATATGGTGGGGACAACTGCAGCCTGAGCCATGCCCTCCAACACAACCCTGGCAGCCATGGGCCACATCCTTTCCAATACCATCCCATTGGGTACCAGGATTGTTTATGATGGGGAATTCCTGATAAGTGCCACACCTCACTTGTGGCCAAAATGTGCACCTTGCCTTGAGACCATTCTAGGGTCACCAGCCCCACCTGATGAGCCTCCACAAATACCCCCAGAGCCTCCCTGATAGTGGCCTGGAGGATGTGACAAAAGGAAATGTTCATATTTCTTGTGAGATGGAAACTTAAGGAACTGGCCAGAGGGAGTGGTGCCCCTCAGACCCTCCTTCTGGAAAGGGTCACACAGTCAGATAGCAGGACCTTTGTGATTCTGGGCAGGAAACTATGTGAGGTCAGCAATCCTGGCCCTCTCAGTACCTCACTTGGACCTATTAGTTCCCCTTCCCCTAAGCAAACAACAGCCAATCCTTCCTTGTACCTACATGACACCAGGAGCTGCCATTGCAGGGGAGTGAACCTCATGAGCAGCCCCTCAGGCTGAGGTCAGGAAGGAAGGGACTCTTTCATTAATGGCCACTCCCATCCAGCCCCATGCTCTGCAGGTGCACCCACCATTTCCTCAGGTCAGTTCTGTCGCCCACTCAGGGTGAGGGGTCAACTGCTCTTCCCACCTCCTCCAGGAGAGGAACTAAAACCACCGCCAGGCAGGGGACCTAGAAACAAAATAGAGTAAAGGAAGGAGAAAGGTCATAAAAGATTGCTGTGTCCAAAAGTATAAATTCTAACTGAAATAGAAATTTACCTGGATGGCAAGGAAAGTGAAGCTTTCAACCATGCTCTGAACTGTAACTTGAATGTGATGGGAATCCCTTATAAGAAATGGATTGTTTCAGCCTCTGTGTCCAACCATCTGTGGGCCCAAAGATGGCTAGAAAACTGGAAGGTGTCATCCTGAGCCGAGACACAGCCTCATGATGGGGAAACCTAAGGTTCGCCTGGCAAGAAATGAACCTTCGAGACTGGGGGACAAGTTTTGTAATTTAGAGAATATGTGCAGAGAACAAAAACGATTGGGTGAGAATGAAATCACATGGCATGGAGAGACATGCTGTCATATTTACTTTGTAATTATTTTATTTCAATAATTATGAACTTTATTTGAACAATTAAGAACTGTTTTCAGGATTGCAGTTAAGAATGGGACTTTTGCAGACTGATTGGAGCTTGGAAATTTTCCCATAGTCCTTATGTGCTCTGGGCAAGTAAGTGAATCTCACTAGGCCTCAGAAGCTATGTCTGTAAATGAAGTAAACAATGCTCCCTACTACAAAGGTTGCTGTGAGAGTTCATGGGGATATCACAAACAATCTGCCTAGAATTGAGCACAGTAAACACTAGGCCTTCAATGAAGATTACTTGTTATTTTGCAGTCAATTAAGTATGACTGTACTCAAAGATCCACCACTGGGCATCTTATATTAATCTACATTTCCACCCTCTGCTCTGGAACACAATAGAATCCTCTTTGTTCTGGTACTATAATATCAATATTTTGCCTGAAGTAAAAGCTGAAATCCTTACAAAGCCTCAAAGAAGAATGATATCTAGTCTCTCCCCCATGAAAAACCAGAACCATATCACAGGGGGCTAAGTCACACATTTTTGTAGGATTGAAGGAATTTCCATCTTTTCAGAGAGATCAGATTCAGTAGATTTCTATCCATTGTGATCAGGTAAGTCTGCACTGGAACACTAAGACTTCATTCTTGTTTGTTTAGTTATTTTCATTATTTGCATAAAAAGCCCAAATCTGCCCAGTGCTTCTGGAAGGTGCTGTTTATCATTGAGTCTTTGACAACTATATTGTGGGTGACATTTCCTTTACTTAAACCCTAGGTAGGATGCAGCACGGAGAGACCTTTGATACATATCCCAGGGCAATATTTCTTAGCTATGCCTAAAATCTTGCTTCTCCTTAACCAGAATCTCTGTTCTACACTTCCCTGTATTACTACCCAATCAAAGTAAGTCTTGAAGGTAATAGAAGATAGAAACGTGGCTTGTATCAGACAAACATTCCCTCAGAAATCCATTATATACTCTAGATTAAAATTTTAAAAAGAACAGAAAGAAATGGAATGGAGTCGTCCATTGAAATAATGAAACTGTACCATATGAGATTTGAAACTCTAAGTTTGTTTGTGTGTTTGTTTGTTTTAAGATCATACCTCAGCCTGCACAGGTCAGCCAAAATGCCAGCAGAAACCCACAGCCTTCCTCATAGAGGAATCAGAGGACTAAAATTCCTGGGAGGTGCAAAAGTCAAGAGGGATATCACCAAAAAGGGGTGTCACAGAGATATGAACCACCAAATCTCATATAAACTAAGATGGAAGCCTTTGCTCTCCCTTGTACCATGTGCACACAGGGGAGCCTCTTTGCAGCCAACAAATAACCCCAGTGTGATGGCTAAAATGATTAGGCATTTATTTCATCCACAGCTAGACATCGAAAAGACAGAGCTGTGGTGATGTGTACAGGCAAGATAAGAACAATCTGGGACAACTACCAACACTGTATGAGGGTTTCCAAAGAAAGGGAACCAATAAGAGATACATAGATAGATAGATAGATAGATAGATAGATAGATAGATAGATAAGTATAGATATAGACTGTATGCAAAGATCCATATTTATATCTCTATCTAGCTATCCTAAAATGAATCTCTTTATCTATCAGATAGATCTCTATATCTGTTGATAGATATGTAGATAGGTAGGTAGGTAGATAGATAGATAGATAGATAGATAGATAGATAGATAGATAGATAAAAAGATTTACTGTAAGAACTGGATCACATGGTTTTGGAGGCCAAGAATTCCCATGATCTGCCATCTGCAAGTTGGAGGAGCAGGAAAACCAGTGGTGTAATCTCGTCTGAGTCTAAAGGTCTGTGAACCAGGAATGACAGCATCTGAGAGCATGAGATGATGGATGTCCCAGCTCTAGCAGAGAACACATTCACCCTTTCTTCACCATTTTGTCTTATCCAGGCCCCCAGTAGATTGGATAATACTCACCCACATTGGTGAGAGCCATCTTCTTTACCCTGTCTATCAATTCAATGCTAATCTCGCCCAGAAACACTGCCACAGATACACCTAGAAATAATAATTTAACAGATATCTGGACTTCCTCTAGCCTAAGTTGACTCATAAAATTAACCATCACAGACACCCGTAAGAGTAAAGGTCATGGAATATGTTAAGAGATAAGAGTAGGTTAATGGAATACAGCATTACTATACCATAAGTGTCATAATGTCCACTGTTCAATCAAAAGTAATTAGGAATACAAACAGGGAAAATCGACCCTAATCAAGAAAAACAATCTGTCAATAGAAAAGAAAGTCAATAGAAACTGACTCTGAGTTTCCCCAACTGTTGGAATTAGCTGATAAGCTGTTGAGGCAGAATCAAATGTAGAGGTATATATGTGTATGTATGTTAGTGTGGGTGGTTGTGTGTGTGCGTGTACACACAAATAAATAAAGAAAATCAGAAGCCAGTGGAAATTATGGGGAAAGTAAAATAGGCAAGACATGATTCTCGAACTGAAAAGAAGAAACACCTGAAATGAAAATAATATTTCAGTCAGGGCTCAACAGAAGATTAGATAAAAAATAAAATGAAACTCAGTGTACTTAACATAAATAATTAGAAACTATCCAATGAAAATAGAGAGCAAAAAAGATGAAAAAATATCAGCAGTTCGTCAGTGATCCTATTAGAGGACAACATTAAGTAGTCTCTGTGTGTAATTGTTGTACCACATAAAGAGGATATAAAAATGAGGCAGAAAACATTTGAGAATGTGATGGTCTAAACAATATAAACATACATGCCCAAGATATTTAGGGCCCCCCAAGGATGTTAACCACATACAGAATCACACAAATGGACATCAGCTTCAAACTGCTGAAAGTCAAAATTTTGAGAAGCTTCTGAAAGATTCAAGAGAAAAAATGATGTATTTCATACTACATAGAGGGAAAGAGCATTTAAATGATGGCTGGTATCCCAGCAGAAAAAACAGAGGCAAGGAAATTAAAATTTTACCCTTAGTTATTTGAAAATTACAGGACTTTTTTTTTTTTTGAGGAAGATTGGCCCTGCACTAACATCTGTTGCCAATCTTCCTTCTTTTCTTTTTTCTCCCCAAAGCCTCAGTACATAGTTGTGTATCATAGTTGTAGAGTTGTAGCTCTTCTATATGAGACGCCATCTCAGCATGGCTTGATGAGTGGTGAATGGGTCTGCTCCCAGGATCCGCACTGGTGAATCCAGGGCCACTGAGCAGAACACACGAACATAACCACGGCGCCATGGGGCTGGCCCCTACAGGACTTTTTAAGAAAAAAACAAACAAAAAATATTGAATGGGGTGATTTATTATGCATACAGATGATAAAGGTCCGTGCGTGTGCCCGTGAGATAATTTCTTACAACCAACGATACATGGAAGTGCAACAGCTCTTTAATGCTAGTGCATTTGTACCGTAAGGATGCACGTGGGCTGTTTTGTGACAGATTCCATTAAGATATGGGCTGAGATAACAGCTGGGAGAAAAACAACAAAAGTGACATCAATTCATCAACTGCTGTTGGTCACAGATTGTTACAAAGAGGGATCAACCACTCAGGGGAAGCAGATAGAGGGCAGGTTTTTGTCTCACTTCCCCACAGCCCTGGAGCACTGTGTGAGCATTGGTGCTTTTGTCCCATGATGAACAGTAGTAATCAGGCTCATCCTCAGCCTGGAGCCCAGATATAGTCAGGGTGGCCTTGTTGCCTGAACGAGAGCCAGAGAACCGAGCCGGGATCCCTGAGGGTCAATTGCTGCTACGATAGATGAGGAGTTTGGGGGCAGCACCAGGGACCTGTTGGTACCAGCTTGCAGCATAGTATCTAATATTGTTGCTGTTTCCAGTGCAGCTGATGGTGACCGTCTGACCCAGAGACCCTGACACTGAGGCTTCCTGGGTCAGTGCAGACTGTGCCCAGGTCCCTGGAAGGAAGGGAAGATACAGTGATGGTGAGTTTGGGATTCCAGCAAACACAGCCTGGGCTCCAGGGTAAAGGACTGATCTCCCGTGTCCTCCTGAGGCCCTGTTCCCAGACACTGAGGATCCAGGCACCTGCAAAGTGAGTGAGGAGGGTGAGGAAGACAGGGGTCCAGGACATGGCGGGGATGTTCCCTGGGCTCTACCTTCTGAGGCTCTTGGCTTAGACAGAGAACCTCTGATCTCTTTTATCCCCCCCCCAACACCCCAGGGGAGGGAGGGCTCCTTCATGCAAATCTATCCCACCCACTGACTACCCCAGACCATCTTATACTCTGAGTCTGTACCTTCTGCAGGGTCTTGGTCCTGTGAGGGGTGGGGGCTGGGACCAGGCTTGTCTGGGACTCCCCAGGAGCCCCAGGGAGCACCTGGCAGAGGGAACCAGACTACAAACAGATGGCTGGTTTTCCAGCCCAGAGCACACCGACCAGACCCTCTCCTATCTTTCAGAGCCCCCTGCTGTCCCAGGCAGGGATTCCTCCATGTGGGAGATAAGATGCCAGGAATCCCCAGAGAGGAATCAGCCTTCTTCACACATTGTCCAAGGACCGCGCCCCACAAAAGGCACAATTAGGGGTCTCATCTCTATGCTGCAGCCATATTGCCACACCTTAGCTTAGTTCACAGTGGTACTCCATCAACACGGACTCCTCCAAACCATAACTCCATCTGTTTCTACAACTGTGGGGGTGGGGCTTTAGAACCCGCCCTGAGAGGGAATTTGTCCTGCATCCAGCATGGAAGGACACTGGACAGCGCCAGACAAGACTGACCTCTTAGATGAGGAGGCCTGAGAGCATCAGCCTCACTCTCCCTTTGCCCCTATAAGCCCAACTGTCAGGACTGGCCTCAGTCCCCTGACTATGCATTTGTGCCCATTAACCGCTCATGGAGAGTGGGGTTCAAGGACACCACACACCCTGAAGGCATTCATGGAGAGGTGCCTTTACTGACAAGGCCAGGTTGGCCTCCCCGGGGAGCTTTTCTCTGAGGTCCCTGAGGGGCCTCCAGTCCCCTCTCTGGTGAAGCTGAGAACTGAAGCCCTGAGGTTGGACAGGGGGACACAGGGTCTCAGACATGAGGGTTAAGTGATGTGAGGTGGATTCAGGAATCAGGAGGGAAGAGAGGGAGGGAGGGAGGAGAAGAAGGGAACCAGGAGAACCCACTGGGACCCACCTGAAGTGGAGGGAAAATGACCGAAGAAGAGTAAAGTTTAGGATGGTTTCTACTCTCCTGTGGACCATGCATACTCTTGTGAGAGCTACAGCGAGAAAATGGACTGTGGATTCGTGGGATTTGAGACGCTTAGAGACAGAAAAGCAGGGTTTCAATCTTACTAGGTTGCCCTGAGTCACCTGCTAGAGATGATGGTTCACAACGCAAAAGTCTCTGACAGGCGTCCTAAGGTCTGCCTGTCCTAGTCCACTGGCCTCGGCTCAGCCAGCTCCCTAGACCTCTTTAAAATAGTTCCTGGGGGCCGGCCCGGTGGCGCAGCGGTTTCATCCGCGCTTGGCAGCCCGGGGTTCGCGGGTTCGGATCCCGGGCGCCCACGGACGCACTGCCTCTCAGCCATGCCGTGGCGGCGTCCCATATAAAGTAGAGGAAGATGGGCACGATGTTAGCCCAGAGCCAGTCTTCCTCAGCAAAAAGAGGAGGATTAGCAACGGATGTTAGCTCAGGGCTGGTCTTCCTCACCAAAAAAAATAAATAAATAAAATAGTTCCTGTATTAGGGTTTTCTTGGAGTGTAGGTTAAGGAACTATCAATAATGCATCCCATTCTGTCACAGGATGACTGGAAGTCTGCCAAGTTACTTCAGGAAGGGACAGGTGATCTTTTCTGCCCTCCTCTGGCTGCAGTGTCTTGACTGGGTCAGACTCCAGAGTTGACTGACACAGGCTAGAACCTTCCACAGCACCAGGGAGCAGGGATTATGTGTATATAACTTGTGATTTATGATTCATCTAGAACAATTATGTATGAATACTCGGTCAGTGAAATGAGGCATTTGTAAATTTTAACATATTTATATATATTGATTATCATTTATGATGTATTTGTGAGAAACAACTAGGTACTAGTCAGGATGTAGACTTTGGTATCAGTTAAACATGAAGCCAAGATCTGGTTTTACCATTACTTGCTCAGGACTCTGAATAACATGTTCCATCTCTCTAGACTAACATTCCAGTCTGGTAAAAGGAGGAACAATTGCATTCACAAAGGAGCCAGTGATGATTAATGGGGAGATAGTACATTGAGTACTTAGGGCTGCATTTTGCACACAGACACTCAAGGGTTAGGGAATTTTTTTTTATTTTTATAGATTTTATTTTTTAGAGCAGTTTTATTTACCATATTTGCTACTGGTTTATATATTTCCCCTTTCTTTGTTCCTGTATTTGTTTTCCACTATTTTTCTGCCTTTTGTATGTGTGTTTGTGAGTGTGTCTTTATTGAGGTCACATTGGTTTATAACATTGTGTAAATTTCAGGTGTACATCATTATATTTTGGCTTCCATATAGGCTGCATTGTGTTCACCACCAAAAGTCTAGCTTCCATCCATCTGCATACATATGTGTCCCTTTGCTCCTTTTCCCTCCTCCCACCACCTTCCCCTCTGGTAACCATCAGTCTGTTCTCATTATCTATGTGTTTGTTTGTTTATCTTCCACATATGAGTGAAATCATACAGTAATTGTATTTCTCTGTCTGACTCATTTCACTTCGCATAATACCCTCAACGTCCATCCACATTGTTACCAATGGCAAGATTTCATCTTATTTATGGCCGAGTAATTTTCCTTTACATATGTATACCACATCTTCTTTATCCATTCATCCATTGATGGGCCTTTGGTTGCTTCCAAGTCTTGGCTGCTGTGAATAATACTGCAATGGGCATAGGTGTGCATATATCTTTTCAACTTAGTGTTTTCATGTTCTTTGGATAAAAACCCAGAAATGGAGAAAGCGGATCACACGGTATTTCTGTTTTTAATTTTTTGATAAATCCCCAAACTGTTTTCCATAATGGCTGCACCAATTTGCATTCCCACCAGCAGTGTATGAGGGTTCAGTTTTCTCCACATCCTCTCCAACATTTGTTATTCCTTGTCTTTTTAATAATAGCCATTCTGACGGGCATGAGGTGATATCTCATCTTAGTTTTGATTTGCATTTCCCTAATAATTAGTGATGTTGAACATCTTTTCATGTGCCTGTTGGCCATCTCTATATCTTCTTTGGAAAAATACTTGTTCATATCCTCTGCTGACATTTTGATCAGGTTAATTCTTTTTTTTATTGTTAAGTTCTTCATATACTTTGGAAATTAATCCATTAATGGATATATGATTTGCAAATATTTTCTCCCAGTTGGTGGGTTGTCTTTTTGTTTTATGGATGTTTCCTTTGGTGTGCAGAAGCATTTTACTTTGATGTAGTCCCATTTGTTTATTTTCTCTTTTGTTTCCTGGCCTAAGGAGACACATTCAAGACAACACTGCTAAGACTAATGTCAAAGAGCATACTGCCTATGTTTTCTTCTACAAGTTTTACGGTTTCAGGTCTTATATTCAAATTTTAATCCATTTTGAGTTAATTTTTGCATATGGTGTAAGATAATGGCCTACCTTCATTATTTTGCATGTGGCTGTCCCGTTTCCCAGCTCCACTTATTGAGACTTTCTCCATTGTTCCTGACTCCTTTGTCAAAGATTAGCTGTCCATAGCTGTGTGGTTTTATTTCTGGGATCTCAATTCTGTTACGTTGATCTCTGTGTCTGTTTTTTCTGCCAGTACTAGAGTACTGGCTTGTAGTATACAATGGCTTTGTAGTATATTTGAATTCAGGGAGTGTGATACCTCTAGCTTTGTTATTTTTTTCTCAGGATTACTGTGGCTATTTGGGTACTTTTGTTGTTCCATATAAATTTTGGATTCTTTGTTCTATTTTCATGAAAAATGTCATTGGCATTCTGATTGGGATTGCATTGAATCTGTAGATTGCTTTAGGTAATATGAACATTTTAACTATGTTTATTCTTCTAATCTATGAGCATGGAATGCCTTTCCATTTCTTTATCTTCTTCCATTTCTTTCAAAATGTCTTATAGTTTTCAGTGTATAGGTCTATTGTAGCCTTGGTTAAATTTATTCCCAGGTATTTTAATTTTTTAAATTGCGACTGTAAATGGAATTGTACTCTCTATTTCCTTTTCTGATAGTTCTTTGTTAGTGTATAAAAATGCAACTGTTTTTGAATGTTGACTTGCACACTGCAACTTTACTGATTCATTAATTGTTTCTAATAGCTTTTTGGTGGATTATTTAGGGTTTTATATATGTAGAATCATGTCATCCACAGATAGTGACAGTTTTACTTTTTCCTTTCCAAGTTGGATCCCTTTTATTTCTTTTTCTTGCCTAATTGCTCTCCCTAAGACTTCCAAAACTATGTTGAATAAGAGTGGCAAGAATGGGCATCCTTGTCTTGTTCCTGTTCTTAGAGGAATAGTGTTCAGTTTTTCACAATTGATTATGATGTTGGCTGTGGATTTGTCTTATATGGCCTTTGTTATGTTGAGGTACTTTCCTTCTATATCTATTTTGTTGGGAGTTTTATTCTGAGAATTTTTATCATACCATAGTTGGATGCTGGATCGTGTCAAATGCTTGCTTTGTGTCTATTGAGATGATCATGTGATTTTTTTATTCTTCATTTTGTTAATGTGGTGTCTCACATTGATCTATTTGAAGGTGTTGAACCACTTGATCCTGTTGTATGGTCCTTTTAACTTATTGCTGTATTCAATTTGCTAATATTTTGTTGAGGATTTTGCATGTATGTTCATCAGCAATATTGGCCTGTAATTTTCCTTTTTTGTGTTGTCCCTGTCTGGTTTTTGTATCAGGATAAGATTGGTCTTGAAAACTGAGTTAAGAAGTGCACTGTCCCCTTCAATTTTTTGGAAGAGTTTGAGAAGGATATGTATGAAATCTTCTTTGAATGTTTGGTCGAATTCACCCCTGGACTGTTGGATTGTTGGAAGATTTTTGATTGCTATTCCAATCTTTTTACTTGTGATTGGTCTATTCAGATTCTCTATTTCTTCTTGATTCAGTTGTGGAAGGTTCTATGATTCTAAGAATCTATTCATTTCTTCTAGATTATCCAATTTGTTAGTGTATAGATTTTCATAGTATTCTCTTATAAGCCTTTGTATATCTGTTGTATCCATTTTAATTTCTCCTCTTTCACTTTTTATTTTATTTATTTGATCTCTTTTTTTTAATTGAGTCTGGCTAAGGGTTTATCAATTTTTTTTATCTTTTCAAAGAATCAGCTTTTAGTTTCATTAATCCTTTCTATTATTATTATAGTCTCTATTTCATTTCTTAATACTCTGATTTTTATTTCCTTCCTTCTACTGACACTGGGCTTTGTTTTTGTTTTTTTAGTTCTTTTAGGTATAGTGTTAGATTGTTTATTTGAGATTTTTCTTGTTTTTTGAGGAAGGCCTGTATTACTATAAATTTCCCGTGTAGTACTGCTTTTACTGCATCTCATAAGTTTTGGTAGTTGTGTTTTGATTTTCATTTGTCTCCAAGTATTTTTTCATTTCTCCTTTGATTTCTTCAGTGATCCTATAGTTGTTCAGTAGCATGTTGTTTAGTATCCACATATTTGTGGCTTTTCAGCTTTCTTCTTGTAGTCAATTTCTAATTTCATACCACTGTGGTTGGAAAAGATGCTTGATATGATTTCAGTCTTCTTAAAATTATTGAGGCTTGTTTTGTTTCCCTTCATATGGTCTATTTTTGAGAATGTTCCATGTGCACTTGAGAAGAATGTGTATTCTTCTGCTTTTGGGTGGAAGATTATGTATATATCTATATATCTATATCTGTACATTGATACATAGATATCCATTTGGTCTAGTGTTCCATTTAAGGCTGCTGTGTTTTGTTTTGCTTTCTGTCTGGATGATCTATCCATTGTTATAAGTGGGATGGTAAAGTCCCCTACTATCATTGTGCTGCTGTCAATTTTTCCCTTCAGTTCCATTAATAGTCACTTTATATGCTTTGATGCTCCTGTGTTAGGTGCATACATATTAACAAATGTTGTGTCTTGACTGTCCCCTTTATCATTGTAAAATGTCCCTCTTTGTCTCTTCTTTCATTTTGGCTTGATGTCTATTTTGTCTGATATATGTATGGCTACACTCACTTTCTTTTGGTTGCCATTTGTTTGGAATACCATCTTGCATCCCTTCACTTTCAGTGTATGTTTCTCTCTAAAGCCAAAAGGGATCTTCTGGAGGCAGTGTATTGTTGAGTCTTGCTTTTAATCCATCCAGCCACTCTTTGCCTTTGGATTGGTGAATTCTATTCATTTACATGTGGGGTGATTATTGATATATGAGGACTTAATACAGCCACTTTATCTTTTGTTTTCTGGTTGCTCTATATTTCTATTGTTTCTTTCTCCTTTTTTTTGCCATTTTGTGTTTTTATCTGCCATTTCAGCTTTTTTCTGTTATGTGTTTCTCAGTTTCTTCTTTTTATGTTTCATGACTCTTCTTTAAATTTTTGTTTTGTGGTTACCACGTGATTTGTATATAAGATCTCATAGATGAGGTAGACTTTTTTCTGCTGATAGCATCATATCTTCATCTGCCTGCGCAGATGCCATCCTTTTCTCTTCCCTTTTATATTTTTGTTGTCACAAATTAGCCCTTTTTGTCTTGTGAGTTCATTACACAATTGAAGTCATTGTATTCATTTTTTGTGCTTTTTTCCCCCTTTAACCTTTATGGTATAATTGAGTGCTTTTTAATCCATTCTGATATAGAATTGCAATTTTCTGATCTTTCTTTTTAACCACTTGCTTAAAGTTTTGTTTACCTTTGCCTTTTTGTTTAAGATAGGAGAGCTCTTTTCAAGATTTCTTGTTGGGCAGGTGTAGTGGTGAAAAACCCCTTCAGCTTTTGTTTGTCTAGAAAAGCCTTTATTTCTCCTTCATATCTGAAATATATCTTTTCTGGATAGAATATTCTTGGTTGACAGTTTTATCTTTCAATATTTTGAATATATTATTTCACTGTCTCCTGGCCTGTAGATTTTCTGCTTAGAAATCTCCTGAGAGCCTAATGGGAGTTCCCTTGTAGGATTTTGTTAAATCTGGCCACCCTAAATATTATTTCTTTCTAATTGATTTTTGTCAGTTTTAATACAATGTGCCCTGGAGAAAGTCTTTTTGCATTGAGATAATTGGGTGTTCTTTTAGCTTTATGGATTTGTGTATCCCATTTCTTCCCAGTTTCCAGGCTCACTCACATGGCTACTGGAAGCCTCGGTTCCTCACATGTGGTCTTCTCCACAGGGTTGCCTTGGGACAGGGTATGTTGCCCCCCAAACACACACACAAGGGTAAGTGATCCAAGACAAAGCAAGGGAGAGCAACTAAGATATGTTACAATCTTTTTATGACCTAGTCTCAGAAATAACACTCCATCATTCTGCTGTGTTCTTTTTGTCAGAATCAGTTATTCTATATATGGGTTAATGCTGACCCTTGCGTGTGGGCCCTTATGTTGTTTATTTCTTCACAGCAGGCTAGAAACATTTATTCAACACTAATAGTGTCAACATCAATTTTGTAGACATCCAGCTGAGGTGGACAGAATCCAAAAAGCCTATTCTTCATCATGTAGAGCCTGCCTCCTTTGCACACCCTGTGAAACTGCACTAACACCTGCTCCCCATTGACAGGACAAGTCCTGGGGCTATAACGGACCCCAAATTGTTGCTGCCCTTTGGAGCTCTATGACACAAGAGACTCCCCATCTTGCTACTGAGTGACATCTCCAGGACATGGAAGTTCCCTCTCCACTCCTCTCTTCCCAGGGAGTTCCTTTGCTTTCCTCACCTTCTGGGAGGTGGCCATGGTGGCTTCTTTGGAAGATCTCTTGCATTGAAGAATTTTCCCTCTAACACAATCTGTCCAAGTGCAGCCCAAATAAAGCTCCTTGTGGGCTACTGCCATCTTGTGGTCATGCCTTTACCTTGTTGCTCCCTGAAATCCTGGAACTCACTATTCCTATCACTTAGTACAGCGCACACTCAATGGAGGGGATCACACAGGGCATGAATACAAGACTGTGGGTCACCACAGTCTGAGAATCTGCTCCTAAAACCAACAGGAAAGAGACAGGTGTTGTTATGGGATACCAGAATAACCTTGAGACTTTGCTTTTATGTGTCCCCAAGGATGCAGAATTCCTTCCTCTGACCTGATCTGTAAGCAAGGAGCCCAAGAAGAAGGACCATCCAGGCCATGGTGGGGACATTCACAGGATTCTGCCTCCTCAGTCTCCTGGGCTGTTGTGTGGCGTCCTTGGTGGGGGGGCTTTTCATGACTCTCAGACCCATTACGGGGAGATCTGTGCAAATCAAATTCCTCTCTCTTCTTGCCCCAGTGTCACCCTGATGTCCCTGGGGGATGTCTTGAAAGAGGTAGATACTGGAACCTCACACAGAGGAATGACCGTATGGTGACTGGGACACTAAGTGATGAGGTTGATATCTTTCTCTAAATAAGCTCCCCAATGTCCCTGGTGACCTCAATCCTAAGTTTCTTCTCTGGGAAGCCAGACGGTTGAATGATGAGATAGCCGTGTTCTCCACCTACTGGCCCCAGCCTTCTAGTTCATCCCATATCTATTTCCAACCCTGGGAACATTTCCTCCTTCCTCAGTGAAATCCCTTCTTGTCTTCTTTGAAGGAGCTTAGCAGTCACTCCTCCCTCCACCAGTGAGTCCACAGGGAAATCACAGAGCTGGTGTCTGGGGTGTGAAGGGACAGGAGTCTCCCACTCAGGACTCAGTCCTGGATCCTGTCCCTGTAGCAGCAGTGGAGGTGACCAGGCTGGGGGTGCTGACACACAGAGCTGCACTGCCAGCCTCAGCATAATAATTCTCCCTTGCTCTAAGAAGCCATCCATTATATGGAGAGGCTTCAATGTAGCTGCAGGCTTTGAAGATGAAAGTTCTCAGTGTCACCATGAAGTTATGAGATACCTCACAAGATCAGTTGTAAAAAAAAGTGGTAAAATATATGTCTCATATCAGAAACAAAAACAACACTGTGTGTGAACAAGTTGGTGTGAACATCATGGAACATTTGAAAAGTCCCTTTACTTTCTACTGTGGAGCAGAAGGAATGGGAATGGTAAACAAGGGATTTTGGATGTGAGGAGGACTAGCAGGGAGATGAAATTTCTCCAGTATTTTGGTACAATAAGGCACACAATTGGTGATTATCACAGTGTAAAATAAAATTGTGATTTGTTATTCATTTTGGAATTGCCAGTTAAAATTTGCATTATTTCTTTCCTTTCTCTCCTGAGGTGAGAGCCCCAACTCGCCTCAAAGAAAATACTCATACTAGATTGTTTTTCTGTTATACAAATATATTGATAGTAATGTGGATAAAAATAGGTAACTTCATATCTATCCTATTTTGAGGTGAGCAGAAGTTTTAACACAAAGGAAAAGGAAGAATTAGAAATCTGAAAACATAAACTGTATGTTTCCATAAGTCACTGTAAAATGTTTAAATAAACCAGAAAAAACAAACCAGTAAGAAATAACAACTGAAATGACAGCAGACAAAGGACTAATGCGTTTATTACAAATCTAATCATCAATACATTTGGAAGTAATAAATAGCAGGAAGGATCCCTCAGGTTTGTGACCCATACAGATTGTCTCAGGCCTTCTCCAGGCACCATGAGATAAATTAATTTCTCCCATGGAAGAGATCTGGGTGGGAATTAGGAGCCAGTGTGGAATGGAGGGATTGATAACCTGGGTATGGGAAAAGGCCTTAGGGCCCCAGGAGCCCCTCACATGCAGAAAGGAGACACAGAAGCGCCCCCTGTGTGTGCTGATGCTGCCCGACTCAGGGAAGAGCTTCCTCTGGGCGATGGTTTCATCTCTGAGAGAACACGCTGATGCAGGCTGGCCACAGCACTCTAGGTATTAGTGTGTCCATGGTAGTGCATCCAGTCACTTCACTTTTCTCTCCCACAGTGAGTCAGGGAACCAGCACTGGTGGCTCAGAACCTCTCCCCCTGATTGGGGCATCCGCCATACTGCTCAGTGCTTCTTCCCATCTGCTCTCCCCCAGGTTTCATGTCCATCATCACCCAGAGACTGTGCACATATCCTAGCCTCAGCCTCAATCCTCCCTGGTGGTCAAGGTCAATTTTTCTTGATATATCATTGATTTTACTAACTCATATGTTGAGTCATTTGTGCAACTATCAGCTATGATTATAAATGAAATTGTCTTGCAATTTTCTTTGGTTATTGCAGCATAATTCATAATTGACATACAACATTATATTACTTTAAGGTGTACAACAGAATGATTTAATATTTGTATATATTGTGAAATGTTCACCACAAAAGTCTACTTAACATCCATTGTCACACATAATTACAATTTTTTTAAATTTTTTAACTTAAAAAACACTTCATTAGCTCTAAATGTTGTATAGATTAAATTGTTTCTCAATTCATTATTATATTTTGCAGAAAAAGTTGAGGAAAGCTATTTTGATACCTAGGTGAGAGAGAAAGACAGAGAAGACCAGGGTTTTTTTTTCTTGTGATGACAACTTTTAAGATCTACTCTCTTAGCAACTGTCAAATATGTGAAACAGTATTATTATTAACTGACTGACATCATATAACTAGAATTTTGTACTTTTTGACTAACTTCATCTATTTCATTACCCCTCACCACCTGACTCTGGAAACTACCAATCTGTTCTCTCTACCCTCGTGTCTTTCTTTCTCTGTCTGATTTATTTCACTTAGCATAATGACCTAAAGCTTCATCCATATTGTTTCAAATGGCAGGATTTCCTTCTTTTTGTGGCTGAATAATCTTCCATTGTTTATATATGCAGCTCATTTTCTATATGCAGCCATCTGTGATGGACAGTTTGGTTGTTTCTGTATGTTAACTATTGCAAACAATGCTGCAATGAACATGGGGTGCACATATTTTTTAGTGTTAGTGTTTTTATTTTATTTGCATAAATACCCAGAGTGGAATTGCTGGATAATATGGTGCTGCTCTTTTTAATTTTTTGAGGAAACTCCATATTGTTTTTTATAGTGGCTGCACCAGTTTACATTCCCAACAACACTGCACAAGGGTTCCATTTTCTCCACAACCTCGCCAACACTTGTTGTTTCTTGTCTTTTTGATAAGAGCCATTCTAACAGACATGAGGTATGATCTCATTGTGGTTCTGGTTTGCCTTTCCCTGATGATTAGTGACATTGAGCATCTCTTCATGCACCTGTTGGCCATGAATGACTTCTCTGGAAAAATGTCTATACAGATCTTCTGCCCATTTTTTAATTGAGTTAGGTTTTTTTGCTATTGAGTTGTGTGAGTTCTTTACATGTTTTGGATATATAGTAACACCTCATCAGATATACAATTTGCAAATATTTTCTCACATTCACTAGGTTGTCTTTTCACTTTGTCAATGGTTTCCTTTGCTGTGCAGAAGCTTTTTAGCTTGATATAATCCCAGATCTTTATTTTTGCTTTTGTTGCCTTTGCTTTCAGTGTCAAATCCAAAAAATCATCACCAAGACTGACATCAAGGAGCTTACCACCCATATTATCTTCGAGGGTTTTATGGTTTCAGGTCTTACATTCAAGTCTTTAACCAATTTTGAATTAATTTTTGGGTGGGGTTAAGACAGTGGTCCAGTTATATTTTGCATGTGTCTGTCCAATTTTCCCAACATCATTTATTGAAGAGACTGTCTTTCCTCCATTGTATAATTTTGGCTCCTTTGTCATAAATTAATTGACCATACATGCATGAGTTTATTTCTGGGCTCTCTATTCTGTTGCATTGATCTGTGTGTTTGTTTTTTATGCCAATACCAAATTGTTTTGATGACTATAGCTTTGTAACATAGTTTGAAATCAGGGAGCATCATGCCTCAAGTTAATTCTTCTTTCTCAAGATTGCTTTGGCTATGTGGGGTTTAATGGTTCCACACAAATTTAGGATTGTTCGTTCTACTTCTGTGAACACGCCATTGGAATTTTGATAAGGATTGTACTGCATCTGTAAATTGTTTTGTGTAGTATGGACGTTTTAACCACACTAATGATCCCAATACATGAGCATGGAATAGCTTTATGTTTATTTTAATCTTCTCCAATGTCTTTCATCAATGTTTCATAGTTTTCAGTGTACAAGTATTTCACCTCCTTGGTTAAATTTATACCCAGGTATTTTATTCTTTTTGATGCAATTGTAAATGGGGTTGCTTTCCTAATTTCCCTTTCTAATAGTTCATTATTAATGTACAGAAATGCAACACATTTCTGTATATTCGTTTTATATCCTGCAACTTTACTGATTTCATTTATTAGTTGTAACAGTTTTTTCTTGGATTTTTTGTGTTTTCTATATACAGTATCATGTCATCTTCAAATAGTGACAGTTTTGCTTCTTCTTTTCCAATTTGCATGCTTTTTATTCATTTTTCTTGCCTAATTGCTCTGGATAGGTCTTCCAATTCTATGTTGAATAAAAGTGATGAGAGTGGGTGTCCTCGTATTTTCCTGATCTTAGAGGAAAATCTTTCAGTTTTTCACCATTGAGCATTATGTTATCGGTGGGCTTGTCATATAAGACCTTTATTCTTTTGAGGTATTTTCTCTATATACTCACTTTGTTGAGAGTTTTTCTTATAACTGGATGTTGAATTTTGTCAGATGCTTTTTCTGCATCTATTGAGATGATGATATGATTTTAATCCTTTGTTTTGTTAATGAGGGGTATCACATTGATTTGTGATGTTGAATGATTCTTGCATCCTGGTAAAAATTCCCACCTGATTGTGCTGTATGATCCTTTTAATGTATTATTGAATTTGGTATGCCAATATTTTGTGGAAGATTTTTGCATCTTTGTTCATCAGGGATACCAACTTGTAATTTTCTATTATTTTGATGTCCTTGTCTTATTTTGGTATCTGGCTAATGCTGGTCTCATAAAATTAGTTTGAAAGTTTTACCTCTTGCTCTATTTTTATGGAATAATTTTAGAAAGACTGGTATTAATTCTCCTTTGAATGTTTGGCAGAATTCTCCAGTGAAGCTGTCTGGTCCTGGACTTTGGTGCGTTGGGAAGGTTTTGATTGATTACTGATTCAATCTCTTCATTAGTAACCTGTCTGTTTAGATTTTCTATTTTTTCCTTATTCTGTCTGGGAAGGTTGTATATTTCTAGGAATTTATCCATTTCTTCTAGGTTGTCCCATTTGTTTGTGTATAATCATTCATAGTAGTCTTTAATAATTCTTTGTATTTCTGTGGTTACATCTCTTTTATTTCTCTCTTTTTTCTTGGTGAGTCTAGCTAAAGAAGTGTCAATTTTGTTTATCTTTTCAAAGAAGCAGCTCTTGGTTTCATTGATCTTTTCTGTTGTCTTTTAGTATTTATTCCATTTATTTCTTCTCTTATCTTTTTTATTTACTTCCTTCTGCTAACTTCAGGTTTCATTTGTTCTTCTTTTTCTACTACCATGAGATGCAAAGTTAAGTTGTTTATTGGAGATTTTTCCTGTTTCTTGAGGCAGGAATTTATTACTATGAAGTTTCCTTTTTGAAATGCTTTTGCTACATTCCATAAGTTTTAATATGTTGTATTTCCATTTGTCTCCAAGTATATTTTTATTTCTTTGTTGATCCATTGGTTGTTCAATGGCATGTTGTTTACCCTCCACATATTTGTGAATTTCCCAGTTTTCCTCTTGTAACTGATTTCTAGTTTCATACCATTGTGGTCAGAAAAGATGCTTGATATGATTTCAATATTCTCAAATTTATTACGACTTGTTTTGTGGCTCACCATATAATCTACCTTGGAGAATGCTCCATGTGCACTTGAAAAGAAGGTGCAATTTTTGCTTTTGAATGGAATGTTCTGTATATAACTGTTAAGTCCATCTGCTCTAACGTGTTGTTTAAGGCCAATGTTTTCTTATTGAATTTTTGCCTGGATGATCTATCTATTGACATAAGTGGGTTATCAGTGTTCCCTACTATTATTGTATTGCTACATCTCTCTTTTGGAATAATAATATTTGCTTTATATATATAGATGCTCCTATGTTGGGTGCATATTTACAAATGTTATATCTTCTTGCTGGATTGACTATCATTATGTGATACCCTTCTTTGTTCCTAATTACATTACTTGTTTTGAGTTCATTTTTTTCTGTATAGCTAACCTAGCTTTCTTTCAGTTTCCATTTGCATGGACTATCTTTTTCCATCCTTTCACTTTGTTTGTGTGTGTCCTTATGTCTGAAGTGAGTCTCTTGTAAGAGCATACAGATGGGTCGTGTGTGTGTGTGTGTGTGTTTAACCGGTTTAGCCATTCTGTGTCTTTCAATTGGAGAATTTAGTCATTTACATTTAAGGTAATTTTTGATGGCTATGTACTTATTGCCATTTTGTTAATTGTCTTTTGGCTGTTTTGTAGTTCCTCTGTTCCTTTCTTTTTCTCTTGCTTTTTTTCCTTTGTGGTTTTATGACTTTCTTTAGTGGTCTGCTTAATTCCTTTCTCCTTATCTTTTGTGTATCTACTATAGGTTTTTACGTTGTTCTTACCATGAGGCTTACGATAAGAACTTATAACAGTCTATTTTAATTGATGACAACTTAAGTTTGAATTCATGCTAACATTCTACATTTTTACTCTCCTCCCTATGTTTTATGTTTTTGACATCACATTTTACATCTTTTTATCCTGTATATCACTTAACTAATTATTATAGTTACAGGTATTTTTCTTCCTTTTGTCTTTTAACATTCATACTAGCTATATAAATGATTAATTCACTACTTTACTACATATTTAACTTTACCAGTGAGATTTATATATTAATAAGTTTTCTTATTACTAATTACTCTTTTCCCTTTCAATTTACAGAGTCTCTTTAACACCTTTTTGTAAGGCCAGTTTGGTGGCACGTTTGCTTTTCTGGACATTTTCAAATCTGATACTGTTTCTGTTCTGTTGGGCTCTATTGATTTGCTAGAATGAACAAATGAGTTTAAGCTACATGCCCTCTATTATAATATATATTTTAAATAGTTTTGAAACAAATACCTAGGCACTGTGGCTGCAGAGACAGCACAACCTGACCCAGGATCCTTGAAGTAGAGTTAGAAGTTGGCAGAAAGAATGAGATGATGACCATTTGTGACCAGGTGAGAGGAGCCAAAGGCAGAACAACATCACCCCCCAATCCTTTCACAGTTCCCCAAAGGAAAGTATTTGTTCAATAAGTGATGAGGGTGATGACAAAAACCCAGGATGTGGTGAAGAAGCTGCAGAGCTTAGCTTGCTGAGACCTAATTGTTAACATCGAGACAATCGTCCCTAAGTCTTTTATCCTATGTCCAGGCAGCATTGTAGGTAAAGTTTCTCAAGCAAATTTAATTTTGCTGTGTGATTGTCAGTCTATCTTTCTTGAACATGAAGGCTGGACAATGACTCCATGATGTGGTGGAAGGGGAAATATGAAGCAAGGGAGTTACAGCTGAGTGTTCACGTGGCTTTTAGGGGCCCCAGGTGCAAGAAAGTCACACTTCAGTGAGGACACTGCTTGTCCAAGTGTGCAAGAGCCAGGGGTGTCTTTTCCTAGCCCCCCTGGCTCAATCCACCTGCTGGGCTCAGAAACAGCATCCTTCCACCTATTTCACACTACATAGCACTCCTGGAAGGGCAATCTGGCTCTTGCACTTGGATCCTTCTGATGTCACTACCCAGGACAGTAGAATGAGTATGTCCCCTCTGTGGTGTCTGGGGCTGAGAAAGAAAATTTTCCAAATCACTAATGATCTCCAGACAGGTAATGAAATGAGTATGTTACCAGATATTTCAGGATTAACTGATATTTGAGTTTTCTTTGCCTTGTCCCTGGGTTTATTACTGGTACATAACCATTTGAACCATGTTCAAGGATTAAATTTCCCTGAGTACCCTGGTGGTTCATAACTGTAATAATTCTACCCGGGTTAACCTTACAAAGTGATTGATTGGGTGGTGGTTGTTCTTGATGTTGTTCTTGTTGTAAAGATTTCCAGCCCACATTGTTCATCTGTTGGCTTTTTATCCATGCACTTTCCATGTGAACATGATTCTGTAAGGGAAAAAATGTCTTTTGTTCTTGGCTACTTTTGTGGGTTTGAATTTATCCTTGATTGTTACCCTGACAATACTTATTTTCTTTAACTCTTTAATATATTTAACATACTTTTAGTCTAGTTTTATAATTTTTCTCAATATTGTAGAAAACAACATTTCCATAAATTGAACTTTCATCCTTTTTAGAGGTTCTTCCTCCGTTCCTGAACTTAGAAACCCTCATCACATGTTATCTAATCTGCTTTGGGACTGATAAAGTTCATTTTTTAGCAGCTCCAAGTATTCAGTGGGGTTTGGGTTTATAAGGTCTAAGTCCAAAACAACTGATATTTACCAAATATAATCCCAACAAAGAACAAAAGATGGAAAAGTATGAGAGGTCATGGGGTTAAAGTAGAGAAAATGAGCACATGATGGGTCTGAGAGCCATGGCCTTAACAGGGAGAGTCTCCCAGTATCTGGAGATCAAGAGCTCCTTAGAGTACAATCTTAAGGGAAAAACAGAAACCCAGCTCCCTTAAGGTGTCAGGGTTCAGGGAAGGAGCAGTAAAGCCTGGGCCAGGAGCAAGAGCATGCAGGAGATTAGTAGAGGGCCACCTGGATCTCCCACATCACAGACGCTGACTTCTGTTTTCCTTGTCATCCTACCCAGCAACTCTGAGGGATAGTTTGTATCTGGTACATAGTGATTCTGTTTGAATTGGGAGAACATCAAAAAAAGAGATATTTTCATTGACCCCGTAAAGATAGACCAAGGCTAGAGCATGAGGCTACTAGGTTCAACAGTAAAAGTGGCAACAGAAGCCAAAACCTGAGCTGATGTTGGTCATAGGCAAAGGAAGTGCAATGATGGTCAGACAGGGTGGGTGGAGGGCAGATTTGTATCTCACTTCCCCATTGCGTGGGAGTTCTTTGTGACAGTGGGTTATATTTAGCTATATGACAGTGGTAATCATGCTCCTCATCAGGGTGGAGGCCAGAGGAGAACAAGGAAGCCATGTGGACAAACAAGGAGCCAGAGAATAGGCCTGAACCCCTGAGGGTCAACAACTTCTGTCCTTTTTCACAAAAGTAGGGGCTCTGCCTGGGAGCCTTTGGTGCCTTTGCCACGTAACCCCCAATGTTCCTGCTGCTTCCTGTGCAGGAGAAGGTGAACTTGGGATCTGGGGCCCATCAAGAGCTTCAGAAGGGGAGTTACACATGCACATATTGGGGAGTTCCTGTTCCAGATGTTTCACAGCCCACCCTGCACTGCATTGTTGGTAAGCTCAATGGGGGACGATTGAAGAGGAGGATAAAAGTCAGTACCTATGGACTCAGGAAATCCAACTCACAGGAGTCTCCATGGGTCCTGAGTGGTTTCAGCTGTAAGAAAGTCCCACCCATGGACTTACTTCGCTCAACATCCCTGGAGCAGGCTCGAGTTTTCCCAGTAATTGTGGAGAATCACTGTCACCTTCTCGTGTCCCACAAAGAAGTGTGCTGTCCTCCGGCCCCAAATCTTCACCTCGTATTGCCTAACTACCTTCTCACGGACATCACAAATGATGGTTAGGTATTTGTGAGTTTAACAGGCCAGCTCTGCACCTGGAATTCCTCCTGGGCCGTGTCCTCACTCAGCATCTCACATCTTAGTGCCTTAGCCAGCCCTGAGCACAGGAGCCTGGGAGGGAGGGCAAAGTCTCTGCTCCGACCGCTGGATTTGGTTCCTCTAACTTCAAGTCAGCTTCCTACACCTCCATGTCCTCAGGTCCAGGCAGGTTATGTGGAAATGGAGCAGTGTCCCCCCAGTGTTCTGATGTCATATGTGCATTTTCTTACAGTTCCCTTCCTCTGCTGAGATTCCCCACATGATCATTCTTTGCCAGTGCATGTCACCCAAACCCTTGCACTGAAAGTATAAATAAAGTCGGGGATAATTGTTCTGACCATAAGCTAGATATATGTCCATTTATTGAGGTCCTCTTTGATTTGCCTCAGGAATATTTTATAGTTCTTATTTGACAAGAATTTCATTTTTGTGTTAGATTTATCCTTATGCATTTCTTATTTTTGATGCCATAATAAATGGTATTTTAAGTGTTATTGTTAATTTTGATGGTTCGTTACTAGAATGTAGATTCCCACTGCTTCCTGCATGTTGGTTTTGTATCTAAAAGTCCAATTGAAGCACTTAGACAAGAAGTATCTGTGAGTCACCCCAAGACTCTGATCTGGGTGTGGCCAGAACCTTGCACTTTCTGAGACCTCCAACATCTCCATTAGGTAATTTTTTAACTCTGAACAAAGTTTGTAGCCTGTGAAAATATAAGCATGGTGAGATATAATAGCAATGGGTTAGTCTACAGTTTGAGATGAGGAAAAGGATATGACAAGATCAGATTTGCTGTTCTGAGGAAATTCAGGTGCTGCCTGAAGAAGTGACCAAAGATGTCACATATGAGTTCAACTTGGTCCCAGGAAGAGCAGCAGTGACTGCTCCAGGCAGGGGGAGCACAGGGGAGGTTTTAGTCTCACTTCTCTGTGGCTCTGGAGCACTGTTGTAAGTGTTACTGTTGCCGTGATATGCACAACAGTAATAGTCCGCCTCATCCTCGGTCTGCAGTCCAGAGATGAGCAAAGTCCCTGCATTGGCTGAGGAGTCTTTGGATCTAGAGAAGTGGCTGGGGACCCCGGATCCCTGATCCCTGTAAGAGTCTGAGCAGTAGTACAAGAGATACCGGGGAGGGCTCCCTGGCTTCTGCTGGTACCAGGATATGTAGTAGCCTCCAATAATGAAGCCACTGCTCAGGGTGCAGTGAGTCTGGCTGATGTTCCAGGAGACGCAGAGAGGGAGGGCGGCTGAGTCAGCACAGGCTGGGAGAGGGAACCTGCAAACACAGAATTGCACAGGATATGGCACAGATACCAGGGTAAAGTTATGCAGTGCTCTGATCCAGAGAGGCTGATGCAGGCTGTGAGGCTGCCCATGTCCCAGAGTCCTGTCCCTACCTGTGCAGTGACAGAGGAGCACGAGGAGGAGAAGAGTCCAAAACATGGTGCACACAGACTCTGGTCCCCACAGTGGGGCTGGGCTGCCCCAGGCCTCCTTTTCTTCCCCACCCTCTGCCTCAGGAGGGGTTGTCCATGCAAATGGGTTTCCATCCGGTGACTGCCCAGCCCCTCCCTGAGCCCTGGTGCTGGAGCTCAGCTCACACCACAGACTGAGGAGGATGGAGGTTGGCTTTACCCCTTGGGAGAGCACCAGGAGGAAGTACCTGCTGAGACAACACAAAGGTCCCTGCTCAGGAGACTGCCAGGCCAGAGAGGACACAGCTGCTGAGTCCCCATCAGGGAGCACAGGACCAAACCCCCAGGCCCAGGCTCCTTTGTGTGAATGGTCCTCCTTGAGCAGCTGTGTTGAGACCTCAGGGCTGTCCCACAGTGCCTGCTGCTGGTCTTGTGTGGAAAAAATAATCAGAGTTGTTCTCCACTAAAAATTAGATATAATGCATACTTTCCTAGGGTGATACAAAATTGGCTACATCAGAGGTAAAGTGAATAGAGACCAATTTCCCTGAAAAAGTAGAAAATCTTATGAAAGTACTCCAAAGAATCACATAAGATACAGATCTTATGCGATTTCACTGGGAACATCTAAGAAACCTTCAGGGATCAAATCACTCCAATTTATTTGCTTCATATTTTTTTCCATAGCAATTAAAAATATTCAAAAGTTCATGGTTATTTTATAAAAGAGTTATGACAGTGATGAAAACACCTGACAAATTACACAAAATGGCAATTTATAGACCAATTGCTTTAAATATTGATACAAACATCCTAAACAAAATACTAACAAAGAGATTCCAGTACCTGATTAATAAATCGATATACAATTGCCGAGTGTGATTTATTCCAATGATCCAAGTTGGGTTCATATTAAGAAATGTTTTAACTTAATACACCATAATAATACATCAATAGATAAGGTAATATCTCAAGTGATCATAAAAGAGCCTTTGACTAAATTTAACACCAATTTCTAATAAAATCCACATAAGAATAGAAACAGACATCTACATTCATAATATGATAGTACATAATATCTCACACACACATACATAACAATCCTAAAGCCAGCATTTTAGTTAATGAAGTGGGGAACGGGGGCATTTCCTTGAAGATCAGAAACATGCAGAAGTGACCTTTATTTCCATCATTATTCAACATTATTCTAAAACCATTAGAAAGTGCAATAAAGATTTTATTCAATGCTCAAGACTTGTCATTGATGGGAACAGACAAATAGACATGCTTAAAGATCCAAATGAATGGTATGGCTTTAGATACCTTGGTGCTGGTGCAGAAGTGACAGCAGAGATCTCCTCAATGAGTGACTGGTCACTAACTGTAACTTGCACCAGTAACAGTTAGTGAGAGAGGGGCGATAGGTAGAACAAGGGGAGCAGAGGGGAGGTCTTGACTCACCTGCCCAGGGCTTAAGAGCACCTTGTAAACTCTGAGGCTGTTAGTCCAGGTCTGAGGTAATAATCTGCCTCCCACACAGGCTGCATTCTAAGTAATATCATTACATTTATGGGGCTTTTGTCTGGGAGCCAGAATAATCCACATGACAGAGGCTTCCAGTGCAGAAAGTGGTGACCTTCTGCCCAAGTTACCAATACACTGAGACAGACCTTTGTGAATCTGGTGTCACAGCATCTGCTCCTTGTAGAACTGAGGAGAAAGCAGGTCCTGCATGATCCCAGGCACTCCTTTCCCTAAAATCTGGAAAAAGATCCCTGTGTGAGGGAGTTAAATGAGAAGTAATCCATGGCATTCTGAAGACACCACAGCGCTCTGTCTTCTGAGGTTCCACTGTGGGGATTCTGCCCACAAGCTGTGTCCTATCCTCTGGACAGATTGTCCTAGGATGTTACTTCCTCCTTGGAAATGCATTCTGGATCCTCATTGTCTATTAGCCCCAACCTGTACCAGACTCCATAGAGAAAAAGGTGGAGATAAACCACATTTGAAGCAATGTGGTGAGGAACCAGATCCAGAAGCTCATAGGGTCACGGGGGCTTCACGGGAGGAGGAAGGTCACACATCAGTGAGGACATAGTTTGCCCACCTCCCCTGGAGACCATTGAGTTGTTTACCAGCTGACTGGACAACATCCCCCGCTTCTCACTACATTGCTCCCCCTGCTGGTGACAGCGCCCACATCCTCCAGCCACTGTGACATCCCTGAGCACACCATGCAGAGTGTTCTTTTTTACAGTTGTTTTGCTGATGTTACTCACAAGACAGTGGAGTGAGAAAGGCCTTTCTAGGATCACCGTGGGAACAGTGACGCTCTCACACCTGGACTTTCATCTCAATAGAAACCTATAATGTTTTTTCAAACTGTCAATGTCTATCCACGGTATCCTAGAGCTCCAACCTTGCCTTCTGTAGTGGACACTGCACATGGTGTTGGGAGGACAGTGAAAGGGTGCAACAGGAACACACCTATGGTGACATGACCCTGTGTGCATGTTGGGTGTGCACAGGAGTGTTGGGACAAAGGAGCCTGAACAAAGCTGTGATGTGTAAGTTGGGATCTGTAGGTTGAGTCAAGTGATCTCTGTGGCAGAGACGAGGAAGAGTCCTCAAGTCAGAGCTCAGGGCAGGTGCCAAGGCCAGAAAAAGAGGTTTCCTTGGTTGTTGGTGACCCTGGTGAGCGGCCACTTGAGGTCAGAGAGGTGGACCCTCTCAGCATGTGAATCTGGCATCTCCCAATAGAATAGAGAAGAAAAATTGGGGAAAATAAAGAATTCCTTACTTAAACTTCGACATCCTTTGAACTCATTTTAAGGCATGTGTATGCACATATATTCATATGTGCACAAATACATTCACAATGATGTTGCCTATACTCATTGGTTAATTGTGCAGGCCCAGTCTCTTTCACTCACATTATTGTTTCTAATACTCCTGCACAGCCCACACTGTGGTCAGTGTGAACCCAGCCCCTGTCCTCTCCTGGGCAGCGAGACGGTGCTCTGTGAGTCCCCACGTGCTGGGGGAGCCCGGGGAGTTCAGGGATTGTGTATCCCTCCCCACTGACTGGAGCTCTGACAGCACTGAGGCTGCCGTCCCACGCTGAGCAGTAGTAGTCAGCCTCGTCCTCAGGCTGGAGCCCAGAGATGCTCAGGGAGGCCACGCTGCCTGACCTGGAGCCAGAAAATCTCGCAGAGACCCCAGAGGGCTGGTTGATGTTCCTGTAGATCAGAAGTTTGGGCACTTGGTCCGGGTGTTGCTGCAGCCACAATGCTCCCTGGTTGCCAACATTGTTGCTGTTTCCAGGGCTGGTGAGTGTGACCATCTGTCCCAGGGACTTGGTTACTGAAGGCAGGTGTGTCAGCCCTGCCTGGGTCTCAGACACTTTAGGGGACAGAGGGGAGTGTGAGGGCAGGATCCCAGCTCACTGTGAAGGAGAGTGGGGGCATGGAGCAGAGCTGAATGGGGATATGCACCCCCCCCAGGTAAGGTCACACTCACCTGTGCAGGGAGAGGCAAGGGTGAGGAGGAGGGGAGCCCAGGTCATGGTGGAAACCCAGACTGAGCGTAAAGCTCTGTTGTGGAGACCGAACTGCCCTAAGTCTCTTTATATCTCTGGAAACTTCCATGCGGGTGGAGTGGATACATTCAAATCAGCCCTTGCTGTCTCTCTGCCCCTGACCTCCCTGTCCTGGGTTCTCACAGGTAGAAGGAGAAAGAGGATGAGGAGATGAGCTGACCCAGGGGGTAGAGGCCCTGGCTCTTGATGTCCCTGGGTCCTGGAGGTCAGCACAGCCCAGTGAGCACACTGAGGGCTGAACCCCCTGGAGCTCTGAGTGGTTTCCCGGCTGGGAAGAGTCCTCTCAGGATCCTCCCACACTGTCCCACATGCCCTCTGACCCCAGCCCCACCTGGCCTCTCTGACACACCTGAGCCCTCCAGTTAGAGGAGCCCTGTTGTCCTGATGCTCTTTAGGAAGCTGCTCCTGATGTCAGAGAGGGACCCAGGCAACTGGGATTCTAGACAAAGGGGGTGTGGGCTGAGGGATGTCCCTGTCACTACAAAGGGGCCACGGCAGCTTGTCTTTCAGCTGCATCAGCAGAGCACACACAGAATTTTATTAGATCACCTATTACATGTCCAAAAATGGAGAATATTTTCTTTCAGTTTTCCATGAGACCCAGATGCCCCAATCTAATACACTTATTTTCCTAACACTCTCATCTGCAGGAGCTGGAGACCCGCGTGAGACCTGATGTTGTTGTGTCGGCTCAAGTACAGTTTCTGAGAGGACTGGAGGCAGCCTCCCCCATCCCCACCACTGTCTCTCTGGAGACACCAGGTGCCCTGGACAAGGAGCTCCTGCCTGTGTGGACACGACCAGGAAGATACTGTGTCATTAGGTGTGGCTCAGCCTATGCCTGGATGAGATCAGTGGAGGGGACATTCTCAGACCACCAGACCCATGTAAAGGTCTCAGACTCTCAGATGGTATTGACAGAGGTGACAACAATCACAGGGGAGTCAGGGTGTGTTCAGGGGCCCCAGAGGGTGTTTTATGTCTCACTTTCTCCTGAGCACATAGCACTGTGTACATTGAGGTCTCTGTCATATGTGTGACCGTAAGAATCACCTCGTCCTCAGGCTGGAGCCCACAGATGGTCAGAGAGGCCACATTGCCTAATTTGGAGACAGAGAATCTTCTGGAATCTCTCAGGTCCTTGTACTTCCAAGAGTCAGAGTTTGGGGGCAGCACCACTAAAAGCTGGAACCACACGCATGATAGGATCGAATGTTGCTGCTGCTCCCAGAGCAGGAGATGGTGACCTCCTGGTCCAGAGTCCTGACACTGAGGATGGCTGGGTCAGCAAAGACCATGCCTTGGACTCTGAAATGAGGGATATAGAGTCACAGAGATGGGAGTCAGGGCCCTGGCCACAACCCAGGCTGGACACCAAGGTAAAAGAATGGTCCATATATCCTCCTACAGACCCTAACCCGACCCCAGAATGAACTCATCTGGGCAGTGAGTGAGGAGGTTGGGAGGAGAGGTGTCCAGACCATGGTGGAGATGCCCCCAGAGCTCTCTCTCTCTCTATCCCCCAGCTCAGACAGATGGCCAAATATCTCTTATCCCTTCCCTCATTCTGATGGAACCAGGAGCCCTTCACTCAAATTATTCCCCATCCTCCCGTCAACTGTCCCATAGGGTCTGTGAAGCAAGATTCAGCCTTCTTTACCTTGGAGTTTATTTTTGGATGTCGTGGTGCTGGTAACTTATGATATAGGCTCATTTGGGACCTTGGTAGGACCTGCTGGGCCCCAGGGACGGCGACAGCTAAGCAGCCAGGTGCTGGATTCACTGCTGTGCTCTCATCCCATGTGGTTCAGACACGTGGCTACAGCGTCCCCTGCTGGCCCTGTGGCACCTTGCACCATGTCTGAATTTCCAGCACCATTTATTGAAGAGACTTTCCTTTCTCCATTGTATGTTCTTAGCTCCTTTGTCCAAGATTAGCTGTCCGGAGGTGTGTGGGTTTTTTCCTGGGCTTTCAATTCTGTTCCAATGATCTGTCTGTTTTTGTACCAGTACCATGCTGTTTTAATTATTATAGCTTTGCAGTATATTTTGAAGTCAGGGATTGTGATGCCTCATGCTTTGTTCTTTTTTCTGCAGATTGCTTCAGCTATTCAGGGTCTTTTGTTGCTCCATATGAATTTTAGTATTCTTTCTTCTATTTCCTTGAAGAATGTCCTTGGGACTCTGACTGGGATGGCATTGAATCTGTAGATTGCTGTAGGTAGTACAGACATTTTAACTATGTTTATTCTTCCAATCCATGGCCATGGGATATCTTTCTATTTCTTTATATCGTCATCAATTTCTTTCAATAATGTCTTACAGTTTTTATTGTGTAGGTCTTTCACCTCCTTGGTTAAATTTATTTCTACATATTTTATTCTTTTTGTTGCGATTGTAAATGGGGTTGTCTTCTTCAGTTCTCTTTCTGTTAGTTTGTTAGTAGAGTATAGAAATGCAACTGATTTTTGTAAGTTGATTTTGTAACCTGCAGCTTAGCCATAGTTGTTGATTATTTTTAATAGCTTTCAATTGATTTTCAGGGTTTTCCAGATATAAAATCATGTCATCTGCAAACAGCAAGAGTTTCACTTCTTCCTTGCCTATTTGGATTCCTTTTTCTTGCCTAATTTCTGGTCAAAACCCCCAGTACTATGTTGAATAAGAGTGGCAAGAGTGGGCACTCTTGTCTTGTTCCTGTTCTCAGAGGAATGGCTTTCAGTTTTTCCCCATTGAGTATGATGTTGGGTGTGGGTTTGTCATATATGGTCTTTATTATGTTGAGGTACTTTCCTTCTATACCCATTTTGTTGAGAGTTTTCATCATAAATGGATGTTGGATCTTGCCAAATGCTTTCTCTGCATCTACTGAGATGATTGTGTGGTTTTCATTCCTCATTCTGTTAATGTGTTCTATCACATTGATTGATTTGCAAATGTCAAACCACCCCTATGTCTCTGGTATACATCCCACTTGATCACGGTGTATGATCTTTTTACTGTATTGCTGTATTTGTTTTGGCAATATTTTGTTGAGAATTTTTGCATCTATGTTCTCCAGCAACATTGGCCTGTAATTTTCCTTCTTTGTATTGTTCTTGTCTGGCTTTGGTATCAGGGTGATGTTGACCTCATAGAATGTGTTAGGAAGTGTTCCGTCTTTCTCTATTTTTTGGAATAGTTTGAGAAGGATAGGTATTAAATCTTCTTTGAATGTTTGCTAAATTGTCCAGAGAAGCCAGCTGGTCCTGAACTTTTATTTTCTGGGAGGTTTTGATTACTGTTTCTACCTCTTTACTTGTAATTGGTCCACTCAGATTCTCTATTTCTTCTTGATTCAGTTTTGAGAGGTTGTATGAGTCTAAGAATTTATCCATTCCTTGTAGATTGTCCAATTTGTTGGCATATAGTTTTTCATAGTATTCTCATAATCCTTTGTATTTCTGTGGTATCCATTGTAATTTCTCCTCTTTCATTTCTAATTTTATGTATTTGAGCATTCTCTCTTTTTCTCTTAGTGAGGCTGGCTACAGGGTTGTCAATTCTATTTATCTTCTCAAAGAACCAGCTCTTTGTTTCATTGATCTTTTCTACTATTTTTTTGGATTCAATTTCATTTATTTCTGCTCTAATTTTTATTATTTCCGTCCTTCTGCTGAATTTGGGCTTTGTTTGCTCTTCTTTTTCTAATTCTGTTAGGTGTAGTTAAGGTTGCTTATTTGGGATGTTTCTTGTTTGTTAAGCCTGTCTGGTATCGCTATGGGTTTCCCTCTCAGGATCACTTTTGCTGCATCCCATATGAGTTGGTATGGTTTATTTTCATTTGTCTCCAGATATTTTTTGATTTCTCTTTTAATTTCTTCAATGATCCATTGGCTGTTCAGTAGCATGTTGTTTAGTTTCCATATCTTTGTCATTTTCCCAGTTTTTTTCTTGTAGGTGATTTCTAGTTTCATAGCATTACAGTCAGAGAAGCTGTTTGTTATGAATTAAATCTTCATAAATTTATAGAGGCTTGCCTTGTTTCTCAACATATGATCTATCGTTGAGAATGTTCCATGCATGCTTGAGAAGAATGTGTAATCTTCTGTGTTTGGATGGAGTGCTCTCTATATAGCTATTAAGCCCATCTTGTCTAGATTTTCATTTAAGTCCACAATTTCCTTCTTGATTTTCTGTCTGGAAGCTCTATCCATTGATGTAAGTGGGGTGTTAAGGTCCCCTACTATTAAAGTGTTGTTGATATCTCCTTTCAGGTTTGTTAAAAGTTGCTTTATGTACTTTGGTGCTCCTATGTTGGAAGCATATATATTTATAAGTGATATGTCTTCTTGGTGGAGTGTCCCTTTTATCATTATATATTGCCCCTCTTTGTCTCTCATTACCTGTTTTATCGTGAAGTCTACTTTATCTGATATAAACACGGCAACATCTGCTTTCTTTTGTTTCCCATTAGCTTGGAGTATTGTCTTCCAAGCTTTCACTCTGAGGCTGTGTTTGTCTTCAGAACTGAGATGCGTTTTCTGGAGGCAGCATATTGTTGGATCTTGTTTTTTAATCCATCCTACCACTCTGTGTCTTTTGATTGGAGAACTCAATCCATTTATGTTTAGAGTGATTATTGATATATGAGGACTTACTGTTGCTGTTTTATCACTCATTTTCTGGTTCTTTTGCATTTACTTTGTTTCTTGTCCCATGTGTTTCAGACTACCAATTCAGTTTGGTACTTCTGTATGATGGTTTTCTTAGTTTTCGGTTTATTTACCATAGGTGTCTCTATTCTGATTATTTGTTTAGTGGCTACCATGAGGTTTGTATAAAAATAAACTCATAGATGAGATAGTCCATTTTTGGATGGCCTCTTATTTCCTTAGACTAAGTCAATTCCATTCCTTTCCTCTTCCACTTCTGAAGTTATTATTGTCACAACTTATTCCATCTTGTGAGTTTGTGTTCAAAGTGATGTAGGTTATATTTATTTTTGTGTGTGTTTTCCTTCCCTAAATTTTTGGTGGTATAATTTTTTGCTAACCTATACTGATAGAGAGCTGCAATTTTTCTGATTTTGTCTACCTATTTTTCTCCTTGCTCAAATCTTTATATTCCCTTTCTCTCTCTCTTTTTTTTTTTTTCAGGCATGAGGGACTTCTTGAGCATTTCTTGTAGTGGGAGTCTTGTAGCAATGAATTCACTTAGCTTTCGTTTGTTTGGGATGGTTATTATTTCTCCATCAAATCTGTAGTATATTTTCGCTGGATAGAGTATTCTTGTCTGAAAGGTTTTTGTCTTTCAGAATTTTGAATATATCATTCTGCTCTCTCCTAGCCTGTAAAGTTTCTGCCAAGAAATTGGCTGAGAGCATGACAGGACTTCCTTTGTACGTTATTATTATTATTATTATTTGTCTTCCTGCACTTAATATTCTTTCTTTATCATTGACTTTCACCACCTTTACTACTATATGCCTTGGAGAGAGTCTTTTCTTGTTGACATATTTAGGAGCTATATTGATTTCATTCACTTGTATTTCCAGCTCCTTCCCCAGGGTTGGGAAGTTCTCAGCTATTATTTCTTTGAAGAAGCTCCCTGCTCCTTTTCCCCTCTCTTCTCCCTCTGGAATATGTATAATCCTTGTGTTGCATTTTCTAGTCGAGTGAGATATTTCTCAGAGGATTTCTTCATTTCTTTTTAGTGTTAGTTCTCTCTCCTCCTCCATCTCGAGCATTTCTGCATTCCTATGCTCAATTTTGTGAATTCTTTTCTCCATATTGTCAGCTCTATTTTTTAAACATTCTAGATTTTTCTTTATCTCCTCCATTGTATTTTTCATCTCCAACATTTCTGATTGGTTTTTCGTTAAAGTTTCAATCTCTTTTGTGATGAAATTCCCAATTTCATTGAATTGTCTATCTGTAATTTCTTGTAGTTCACTGAGCTTTTTTATGACAGCTATTTTGAATTCTCTGTTGTTTAGGTTATAAATTTCTGTGCCTCAGGATTGATCTCTGGGTGCTTGTCATTGTCCTTCTGGTCTGGAGATTTAATGTATTTTTGCATAGTGCTTGAGGGCATGGGCTTATTTTTCCTCATTCTGAAGATATCTGGTTCCAGCTTCCACCTGCCACCACTGGGTGGGGGTCAAGAATTGTGTATTCTGAGCCCCCTGCAATCTCTGGGTACTCTGGCCCACCAGCCCTGCTGGTGCACTGGGCAGGGGGGTTGAGGCTTCCTGCTCTTCACTCTCTGTTCACCTGGGGTGCTTTCTTGATGAAGGCACCCCTGCAACAGTTCACTCCCCTCCATATGGGAGTTTCCCACGGGCTGTGAGAGAACTTGGAAAGTAATGGTTTTCCAGCAGAGGGCTGCCCCTCCCCTTCTCTGAGAGCCACACAGTTCTGGAGGGGAGGGTCTCTTTCTATCACCAGCCTGATGCTGGGGGCTTCTCCTTCTTCCCTTGCTGTCTGCTCTCCTGGGGTGCTAGCTTCATAAAGACACCCCTGCAACAGTTCAGTCCCCACTGCATGGGAATTGTCCACAGGCTGTGAGAGAACTTGGGGAGCAATGGTTTTCCCATAGAGTGCCACCTCTCTCACCTCTCAGCCATGTGGTTCTGGTCCCACTGTTGCTGTCACAGGGGAAGGAGAGGATTTCTCCTTACCTCCTTCCACTTCTGTGGGTACCAGCACCTCCACCCCAGATATAAGGCTGCATGGGTCTCTCAGATATCGTTAGTGTTGCGTTAGTGTATGCTGTTGGTATTTGAATGTCCTTTTTGTTGTATCTTAGGTGGGGTAGAGTCTCAGAGGGAAGTCTTCAATGATTATTTTATAATGAATGGCTAGTGAATAAACAGAATTAAATGGTGTGCATAATATTAAATCCAGTTCTTCAATAAAAGTTTGCATATAATAAGGGTTTAGCCAAGGAATGGACAGCTCTATTGAATCCCAATGACTGTGGTGATAATTAGTGAATAAAATTGGTCACATTGAGATCAAATTTTACATAGTGTATCCTTTCTGTGTTTTCTATGTAGCACTGCTATTTTTGACTAGGTTGCTGTTGTAACAAGCAGAATCTTGTGAGATTTTGACAGGTCTAGGATGATAAAATACGGGGGCTTTGGTTGAGACCTGAGTGACCTAGTTATGGAAGAGCGGGGTGCTCTGAATGATGTTGGGTTTTCTGAGAATAGAGATGTAATTCTCCCCTGAGTAATATGGAGGCACCCACAAAGCAAGTCCATCAGTCTAAGTTACATGAGAGACTCTGAGGCAGGGATGTGAGATTTCTCAGAACAAGAATGTGCACCTCACTTGCAGGATTTGTGATCTCTCTGAGAGCAGGCTGGGCTTCACAGAAGGATGCAGGGTTCCTGAGAGAGATGAATAATCTACCATATTACCACTGTTGTATATCATAAATCATAGAAACCCCAGCCAGATCGGCATTGCAAACATATGAAAATGCACTCAACATCACTAGAAGTTCAAAAAATTCATATTAAACTACATTGCATTCCTACACTCAGCCAAATGGGCACCTTGTCATGCTTAATGTTACCAAGAGCTGATGAGGATGTGCAGGAACTGGAACTGTCACATGTAGCAGTGGGAATGTGCATTGTGTCCACCAATTTGGTAATCTGTTCTCCAGTGTGTATTACAGTTGTGTGTACCTATGACCCAGCAATCCCACTCCTGCCACATATATCCAAGTGACATGAATGAGACAGGGATGATTATGTCCACTTGGAGTTCTACACAGAATCATTCATTGCAGCATCATTCGAGTAACCAGCATGGAAAATGACACAGTGTAGGTAAGATGTACAGAGAACAAACTTATTGTGCCACATATTTACAGTGTGATATACTGACACCACAATGCAAAATGAACTTTTGCTTCACAAAGCAACATAGGTGAAATTCACATAATTTTCTGTAATAATATGCAGTGAGACACAGTAGAATTTGCTCTGTGAATTGTCATTTATATGACATGGAAAAACAGAGACATCTAAAATATAGTGGTCATGGTCAGAATAGTGGGTACTTTTGGGGGCTACTGACTGGGACTTAGGAAAAGAGAGGCTGCCATGGTGCTTCTGTTGATGCAAATAATCCATAAGCAATCTATAAATCAAAAGTGGGGTGAGTTTATTTTGAGCCAACCTGAGGAACATATAGCCAGGGAGAGGCCTTCCCAATGGAATGGAGCACTCCAAAGAAGGGGGGTGTACAGACTGGCTATATACCATTAAAGAGCATGTACTATTGGACTGTCCATTTTACAGTAGTCATGAGAGTGCTTTGCTGGCACAGCGATTGTGTGAAGACAGAGGGTTGGTGGTTTTAAGGTGTGTGGTCACAAGGTGAGCACAGCGGGTCAGCAATCAATCCTTAGTTTAGGGAGAGATGCTTATCCTTAAGGAAAGGCCAATGTGGGAGAAGTTACACCCTTATCTTGAAGGGCATTGTTCTTGTCTCTGGGACATAGTAAGTACTTAAAGCAGACATACAATGCATATTCAACAGCCACATCAGATCCTTTTGGAAACACAAGTTCAAGAGAAATTAGTTTTACGCCAAATGGCTTCCTCACATACTCCAAAAGATCCTATTGCTTGTCATTTATTTATCACTTCAGACATTCTAGGAATCAATCTGGATGTTGGCAATTCATCTGCTTATATTTACAAGAAGCCATCAAGCTGTGCACTTTAAAAAGTATCAAATATGCATTGATAAAGAGCAAGCAAAAGAGAAGAAACACAAAAAACACAAATTATTTAACAAAGCAACATCGGGCTCAGGTGCCTTCCTCTGATTTCTATTAACTATTTAAAAAGAATAATACCAATCTTGTACACACATTTGCAGAGGATTGATAGTGAACACATCCTGAATTCTTCATCAGGTCAGAAGAGAATTGACACTACCCATGCAAAAAAAAATTTTTTTAATTGGTAATACAGGCCAGACTCTTTGAATGTAGATGCCGAATTTGAAGCCAAACATCAGTGATCTGGATCCAGATAGTGTTGGAAGGGGAGACAGTGGGATTTCATAGTGGGATTCCATAGTGTTCGTGCAGAGAGGACTACTGGCTGTTTGAGTGTTGCCTGGGAGAGTGGTGAGAATGGATCATGCCATCTGGTTAGTGGAATGGACATTTGGGAACAGAGGGACAGAGGTCCTGGTGATTCTCTGGGAGAGACCTGGGGTGCAAGTCACAGGATGTGGCTTTTGAGAAGTCCCTGTATGAAGAGATGGAATTCTGTCCCCTGACCCTGCAGAGTCTAGATATGAAGGAGGACTCTGTGGAGTATAAACTGAACTTTGGGGAAGAAGGAACAAGCAGGGAAAGTGCACACTTTCACTGCTAGTGCAGCCACTGCCCATCGGCCGCCAGGCCTTACTCCAGGCAGAACAGATACTTGCTCAGATTAATAGTCAGGGAGACAGGGGAGGCTGCAGATTTAATTCATTAAACTCCCACAGCCCCAGCCCAGATGGACACTTCCTCAGTTAGTTCACATGAACTGCTTCTTTCAGTTTCTCTCAGTTATCTAACAGCAGGCTCTTTCAGTTAAAAGGGAATTGATTCTTGCAAAGCCATCATGTGACAATTGATTTGGAATGTCCTGGGGTCTGACTCACGTTGGGAGACAAGAAGACTGCTGGACACAGTGTGGTTACCTGATCATCAGACAGACTCGCCACAAGGCACTTCAAGGTGAAGATAGTGGGAAAGGAAAGTCAAGAATGTAAACTTACCATAGTTCCTCACAGTGGCTTCCATTGGAGGAAACTGTGTCTCATTTTTGGCCAGGAATTAAAGGGTAGGGAAAAAGGTTATGATTGGGGACCTATTCTTACCTCAGAATCTACTCCAGGGCATCAACTGTGTCATCCTATAAACCCTGGGGTAGGAAAATTTGAGAAAGTGAGTGAGGGAAGCTCTTGATTCAGGATTGAGAACATGATCTAGAGGTCTCAGTTGTTCAGGGGTCTCTGTCCCCAGGGAAAAACACACTTCCTGTCCCAGATCTGTCACTCATCAGTGTTGTGACTCTGGGAATATCACTTAACCTCTCAAAATGTCTATACCCTCAAGTATAATGTGTGGGGTATAGCCACTACTCTCCCACTGGACTGATGTGAGGATCCCAGTTATTCTCCATGAGCTGTAAAACATCACATCCCTCTAAAGGGTAAAGAGTCAACTTCCATCTTCCACTGACCTGGGGCCATCCAAGCACCCTCTCTGAATTCAACCACCACCAAGTGTCTAGCTTATTCTTCCAGATATTTAATTATTAAACACTGATTGATCACTTATGAAGTGCTAGTCCCCTTTATTAAAGTTTTACCTAGATTCAATCATTTTTAGCCTCAGAAAATGCTATTGGTCAGCCCCATTAAAATTGGAATGACCCTGCAGATAACTTAAAACAAAGGGACAGCATGACTCTCCCTGGTTCATGTGGCTTCTAAGTGAAATTTGATCATCAGATCACCAGGCACCAGCACCCATGCTCTCAGCCACTGTGCTCTGCCGCCTTTCTCCATGGTCTCATCAACATAAATGTATTTCCCCCACAATCTATGTGATAGGTGTTTCAAGCGCACACTAACCTCCCTGATCTTTCTGAAGCCCAACTTTGATTCCAGTGGGAATCCAGTAAACAATGGGATCAAAATATAGAACTGAGAATAAATTATTACTAATTTTCCTCTGGTATTCTGCCAGAAGATGTCAATAAGTCTCTCAATTGTGAATGCATTTCCCACAATCAATCTTGATGTATTTTCATATAGGAAGATTGAAAGCCTGCCCCCGGCAGTGGATTCATAAAATGTATGTCCTGCCACACAACAGGGTGAATCTTACAAATGATTCAATTGAACATACTGTGGAAACTCAATCATTAAGTTGATTCAAGATTAATAATGGTAGCTTATTTAATTTCCTGTATGTTAGATAAAACTATTAAATGGCTAAACCATATTCTTTTTGGTTTTTTGTGAAAATTTCATTTAACCTAGTCAAACAGTATTCTTACAACCACAGAATTAAAGATGCATTGACAACTCACATTTGGTTAACATTTCATAGTAGACAATGTTCCAAGCTAATGTCTAGACATTACCTGATTGTTGAACATTAGCAAAATTAGATCTCTCCCCGAAACAGTGGTGCCAGATTATTATTTTTTAATTAATAGTTTGTGTTATCTAGGAGAGGATTACACTGACATGAAAATTGAGCAGATAACACACATAGTTCCCATATTGCCCCTTCCCCCATCCCTACCACGTAGTTCTCCTTATTATGAATATCTTACATTAGCAGGATACATTTGTGAAAATTAATGAAAAAATATTGTTTCATTATTATGATGTAAAGTCCACAGGTGACGTTATGGTTCATTCTCTGGGTTGTACAGTTCTATGAGTTTTGAAGTATGCATAATTTCATGTTCAAGATTGTAATTTATAACATAATAGTTTCATTGCCCTAAAAATCCCCTGTGCCTCACCTAATAATCTCTCTCCCCTTTCCCCAGGAACTATGGCAACCCTTCATAGTTTTGCCGTCTCTGTCGTTCTATAATTCTATCTTTTCCAAATATAGTCATATAGTTGGGATCATAGATTAAGCAGCTTTTTCAGATTAACTTGTTTCACTAATCAATATATAGTTAATCTTCCTCCCCATCTTTTTCACAGCTTGAGAGCTCACTCCTTTAAATCACAGAATTATATCCCATTATATGGATTTAACAAAGGTTGTCTGTCCATTCACCTCTTGAAGGACATCTTGATTGCTTCCAGTTTGGGTAATTATGGATAAAGCTGCTGCAAACAGTCCTGGGCAGGTCTTTGTGTGGACATCATTTTTCTTTTTTCAAACAACCAAACACATAAAATTTGTTTGTTTATTAATCCTCTCATGAAAAATCTGCACAATCATCACAGGCAGAGACATTGCAGAATCTTTACTCCTTCTGTAGTCCAATCTCCAGCTCACTTTTTGCCAGCACCGACATTGGCCTTTGCAGTCCCCCTGACTTTCTTCATTCTGTTCTTGCATCCCTTTCGCTGTTTTCCTGAGGTCTTTTTCTTCTCATACAAGCCATGTCTTGCAAGTCTATGTTTGGGTTCATTTTTCTTTGCATAACCCAAGGACTCATAAATCATGCCAAAGCCAGTTGTCTTCCCACCACCAAAATGGCTTCTGAATCCAAATATAAAGATGACATCTGATGTGGTCCTGTACATTTGGGCTAGTTTTAACCAAATTTCTGTCTTCGGTACTATTGCCTTCCCAGGATGAAGGACGTCAATGACCATTTGTTTCTGCTGAAGTAGTCAGTTGCTCATGAACTTCCTGGTCCAGATAGTTACTGTGTCCTTCACAAAAAGGGAGAAGGGAGAGGCTTTCATGGCAGGAAATGATTGCTAAATTTCAGCTTCAGTTTGAAAAACCACACCAAAATAAGTTCACTTCAACAGTACTCAGCTCTTGAGAGTAAAGGGTCAGGGCAAAAATGGCTTGCAGGTGGAGTCGTTAAAAATGGGTGAACCTTTCGAACCATGGAGCTAACTAGTCATGACTTAGAGCAAGCCTTTTGGTCAATTCTCTTTCCAGGGACTGTTTCCCCAATGAAAAATGAGAGAACCATTCTGGCTGACAATATGCTCCTAGCTTACACATGGGAACTGGCTCATTCGCTACAACTCGCCTGGGCACTGCTGGCACCGTCTTCACCTCTTGGTCTGCCATCACCTGCCAATGGCCTATCCCACACTTGGATGCGGGGATGTGTCTCACCTCACCACACCCAATCCACTGGGCTTCACGAGGCTGACCAATGCAGTAGCTATTCCCACAGTCCTCAGGCCCTGGACTCAGAAGCCCAGCATGTCCAGATCACCAGCACAGCCCAGACTACCCACAGGCAGCTCCAGGCCGCTCAGCAATGGGCCTCCATCAAAGACAGCCAGGGAAGAACAACCGGGTTTCAGGTGGCCACAGTGCAGACAGTGGGACCTGGGAAGGATGGATGGCTCATATACAACATAGATGACATCACCTGTTGAGGAGACTCACCATGAACTGGACATCAGTTTTCATCTCAACTGAACAAATACCTACGAGCTCAGTAGCTAGATTATATGGTGAGACTATGGTTTGCTTTGTTAGAATTTGGTAGCATTCATCAGTGAAACCACATGGGTATTTTATTTTTTTGGAAGATTATTAATATTGCTTCAATTTCTCTGATATATATAGGATTATTTCAGGTGATCTATTTTTCTTGTGTGAATTTTGGAAAATTATCTGTTTCAAGGAATTGGACTATCCAATTTATGGGCCTGAAATACTTCACAGTGCTCCTCTTTTAACTTTCTAATGTCCCTGGCATCAGTGGTGATGATCTCTCTTTTAATACAGTATTAGCAATTTGTAGTTTCTCCTTTTTTTCCCTTGCATTAACAATTTTCTTGATCTTGTCAAAGAACCATCTTTTGGTTTCACTGATTTTCTGATAATGTTCTATTTTTCAATTTCATTTATTTGTGCAATAACTTTTATTACTACATATGTTTGTTTTATATTGATTTCCTCTTCTTTGTTAAGGCTATAACTCTATATGCAAATGTACATAATTAACTATACAAATTTTTTTTACTACTTCTGTTGACTTACATTCCATTGCCCTCCTTTCTATAAATGAAAGTTTAGATTACTGAATTCAAATCTTTATCTTCTAATATTCCATCAAGGCTGTAAAGCTCCTCTAAGCACTGCATTCCTACATTCCACAAATAACATCAAATTGCATTTTCATTTCATTTAGTTGACTACTTTAAATTTTCTTCTTCTTTAATCCATGTGTTATTTAGAAGTGCGTTGTTTGATTTGAAAATATTGTGGGATTTTCCATGTATCTTACCGGTGTTGATTTCTACTTTAATCCCACAGCAGTGTGAGCTCTTACTTTACATGGTTTATATAATTTTAAAATTAGTTGAGATATGTTTCATGGCCCAGAAAGTCATCTCTGTGAGAATGTTCCATGTGAGCTTAAGAAGAATGTGTACTCTGCTGTTTTGGAGGCAGATTTCAATAATGTTACTTAGTACCTGTTTATTACTGTGGCTGCTCAGTTCAACTGTATCCTTACTCATTTTTTGTGCCAGCTGCATCTGCAATTCAGTATTGTACTTTATAATTTGGAAAGCAATTAGTTCCTCCTTATAATTTGTGTCACTTCATTGATATTCTCTACCCTTTGAGAATCATCTCATACTTCTTTTAGTTCTTCAGATATGGTTTCATATATTTTTTGAATATGTATAAAACAGCTCATTTATACTTAGGACTAAAACTCTATTGTGGATTATTCTCAGATCAATAAGCAATGTGCAGGAAACTCCACATGCTGATGTGTATTGATAGACACTTAGTCGATGTTCAAGATGACACTTTTATCTGTGAAGTATTCTCTGGTTTGGCAAAGCCCTTGTAGATCCTGGCATCTGGTTCCTACTCAGTGCTTGCATCCTCTTCTGGCTCCAGGACTGGGAGACTTGATGCTGTGGATCATGGTCTCTCTCATGAGCTCCTTGACCTCCATCCCCAACAGCACCAGCTCACCATGGGCTTCTATATCAAGGTGTGTAGGCAGGTATCTGAGAGACAGCTCCTTATAGCTGCACAGTGAGAAAGCTCTGGTTTCTACCTAGAATTCCTCGAGAAGTGAGAATTAGAAGTGAATTAGAGCCCCTTCACCTTTGGTTCCAGTGAAAATGATCACAGAGTGCTGGAGTGAGGGATGGGACATTTAGCTCTAATTTATCTCTTTCCAGACACAAAAATCGGGGCCATGATATTAGATGAAATACTTTCTTTTCATACTTTCAAATGCCCGGTTGTCCTCTGTTTCCTTCACTCCTCAAGTCTCCACCAACCACATCTTCACGAAACTCCATCCATGTTTTTCATGGAGTGTAAATTATCACCAACTCTGGTAGGTTAATGCACTGACTCTGGATGTTTCCATGTACACCCTGTGAAGGAGGTAACAGAATAAGTCATCCACATAGTACCATAGAGGAATTTATCCAGTGCATTCATTCAGGATTGGGTTGTCTTAAAAATGAACAGACTCAGGGAAGGGACTAATGCTGAGGGGCTGCTTGGAGAGGTGTGTCAACTCAGGGGACCTGAAGGACCTGGGGACCCTGATGGCAGAGAGGTGGAAGGTGACAAATAGAAGAAATTGGTAACAAATTCTCCTGTTTCATCTTCATGATTTTCAAATGGACTCTATATTTTCATTGCATTTTATGAAAAAATTTAAAAACAAATGTATAACACCTCCAAAAAACACATAAAACATAAATGTACAGCTCAATGATTTATCAAAACATGACCACCCATGTAATCACCAGTCAGGTCAAGAAATACAAATTACCAGGACCCAGAATCTTCCCTTAAACCCTCTTCTTTGCAAATCTAACTACTGTAACTTCTTAGCCTATAGTTTACCCTTTTCCAGGTTGGGACAATTATAAATAGAACAACTCAGTATGCATTTTTTGATGTCTGGCTTCTTTTGCTCATGACAAATTTGTGACATTCAACAGCGTTGCTCTGTGTCACTGTAGTCATTTATTTTCTTGCTACATAGTATTCCACTGTAGTAATATTTTACAATTCATCCACTCTATTCTTGACGGACACTCAGTTTGAGCATTTTTCTCTATGTCTCTTGGTGCACATGGGTATGTATTTCTGCCATGTATATTACTAGAAATGTATAGGTTTTCAGTCTTAGTCTTTTAAAATTGAGCAATTCAGATAGGAAAGAAATAATGGAAAAGATCTTGAAAGAAAAGCAAATGAATTTTGACTCTTACAAAAGTGACCAATTTGATGGGTGGTGATATATCTAAATGTGATAAAAGTGATCAGATTAGGATGGATTATTCCTCTCTTTAAATTTCTCAACTTTGGGCAATGTGTTATGTATTTTCTATGATGAAAATATGGTATTTATTTATGATATATTCACAGTTTAACATTCAATGTTTCTTTCACAGCCTCCCCAGTTGGGCAGAATGGAAACAGGAGCCATGCTGTTCTCCTCTTAACCTGGAATCCCTCATCATCCTTGGCTCACTCATTGGATGGGAAACCTGGGCACCCTGATCGCAGGATAGGGACACTCTCAGTAGTCCTGAAGTGCACTGCTTGTGAAGACCAATCTTGGAGGAGCACAGCTCTCTTTTCAGGAAAATGAGTTGTTGGGAGGAACCAACTACTAAATAAGTTTGTATTTTGTTGGTAAGAGTAATGATTGTTTTAGTAAATTAATCCCATGGTCTCACCTGGCTCAGACCTTGACACTGAGTAAATGTTGTAAGACAGAAGAAGAGTAAGGCTTCTGTGGTTCTAAGTTGGAGAAATTGCTGGACTCAAATGCAGAAGGCCTAAGACACAGTCATCGCATTAACAGATATAGGATCTTAGGCACAAATCCTCTTTAAGTATCAATGATAAATTAATGATTATATTTCTCTTACTGAGTATCTGTTATCTCCTATTTCATGTTATTTATGTCTTTGTGGGGAAGATAGACAATTACAGATCTTCCTTGACTTACAATTGGGTTACCTCTCAATAAACCCATCATAAGTTTAAAATATCCTAGGTCAGAAATGCATATAATACACCTACCCTACTGAACTTCATAGGTTAGCCTAGGCTACCTTAAACATGCTCAGAATACTTACATTAGCATACAGTTGGGCAAAATTATGTAACACAAAGTCTATTTTATAATAAAGTGGTGAATAGCTCATGTAATTTATTGAATACTGTACTGAAAGTGAAAAACAGGATGGTTGTAAGTATATCAGTTGTTGATCCTCATGATCGTGTGGCTGACTGGGCCATGGTTTGCTCTTGCTGCCCAGCATCGCTAGAGAGTATGGTACTGCCTATTGCTAGTCCAGAAAAAAGATCAAAATTTAAAATTCAAAGTATAGTTTCTACTGAATGCGTATCCCTTTCACACCATCAGAAAGTCAACAAATTATAAGTCAACCATCATAAGTCGGGGACCATTCATAGCAAGTATATGCCATATTGGGTGACAAGAAGTGCTATGATGAAATTAAAGGAGGACAAGAGGATGCTGTCTACTTAATACAGATGCTCAGGAAGTCCCCTCTGAGGAGGTGACATTCCAGCAGAGCCCTGAGGGAAGTTTGGGAGTGAACCCAGTGGCTCTGTGGGGGAGGAAAAAGAAGTGGGACATTCCTCCACCAGTCAAGTGTGGGGTGTTTGAGAACAAGGGGTGGAGTTGATACATGAGGAGCAAGTGGGAGAGAGATAAGACACAGAGTCAGAAAGGTAGTGGAAGGTGAGGTCATGCAAGGTCATTTAGCCATAAGGAGACTTTGGATTTCATTCTACATGTGATAGGAAACTACTGATACTAAATGAGCTGGAGAGTCACAGGTTTTGGTTTCTGATGATATAATAATAAGAATAGTAGGTGTTATTTATCTAATTCTTACTTTATTCTAAGCATTGTGCTGACTTTCCATGCTCCATCTCATTTAGTCATTACAAAGGTTACAGAAGTTTTGTAAAGTTTAAATGGGATCACTGTGCCTCATTCTTCTGCCTGAATGCTTGTCCCTCTCTTTACCAATTCCCATCTCTGTTTCAGATGAGCACAGAGAAGTGATGACTTTTCATGGACAGTCTAAAAAATTCTGTTAGTTTTTATTATTCACACAAAAAGCACAGGATACTGGGATGTTAGGAAATGTGAATAAGTCATCCTCCCTGGACTTCTGGAGCCTCTGATAGGTTTTTACCAGTATTTCAACCAATTCTTTCTACCAGTAAGAGTACTATAGTAGTGAAATGCACAAATTAGCATTCCCTGCTAATTCACTCAGTATTCTGGGATAAAAGATGTTTTCTATCCAACCTACGTAAAACTAATTCAGTATTCATCAGGCTAGGAAAAGAATGTCAATCTGTCTTACCATACAAACAATTACTTATTAATAGAAATACTGTTTTTTATTTCTATTTGGTTTATTATGTACTTTTTTAGAAAATGCTTAATCAATGGTTGACATTTGAATGACTTTATGAATGAATGTTTGATCACATAGAGGAGGATTATTAATTATAAATATTTTACTAACTGATGATCATCAAGCACAGCATGGGTTCATATGATAAAAAATGCAAGCATTTTTTGAGTTTGTCATTTACCCCTTTTACTTTCATTATTGAACTTTGTGCCATACAAAAGTTTTCTATTTTTATATAATAAAATTTATCTGTATATTCTCAGGGGTTCTACTATACTGACAAGGAACAGGCAGAATCAGTTGAAGTAAGAGTTCTGTTCCCCATGTTTTGGAATTTTTAAAAAATACTTCACTGTTTCACCTAATCCTGAGGGACCTCATGGGTGTCAAGATGGATTGTGACTTATTCCTTGGTTTGCAAAATAAAAGTCACAAGCTGACCAGAGAAGGGGATGCATCCCTGAGGAAGACTCTGAGGGACCCATCTGAGAAGCCCTTGAGAAAAGGACCACAGGGACCACCAATGCCACCCTCCTCCTAAAGCGGGGAGGGGGCCTCTTCTTCCATAGCTGCCTGCCTGAACTGTTATCTGAGACACTGAGAATACTAGGAAAAAAATAATTGTATTAATTTTTACTTTTATAGGTTTTATTTTTTCTGTTACAAAAAGGAGATGAGCATTTGATAATTTTATTTATAGTGAGATGACTATGTACAAGAATTTTTGCTTTTTATTATTCCTTTGTGTCAATAAAGAAAGAGTAGATAATTTTTTAAAATACAAGTGAAATGACCCTATATGAGTATGTAAACTAGGCACATTGGGTCTAAATTCTCTCCCTGACAGCTCTTCAGGAAGAGCGCCTTCCCTCCCACTTGCTCTCTGCAGTTTGCAGAGATTTCCATTTGAAAGTCACAGCCCTCCTAACTCAACCTCATTTAGCAACTTCCTCCTCTAGAAAACAGTCACATTTTCTTCTCTCGACCTTTCCTTGCTGATTTCAAGATTTTGAAAAAATAGAAAAATTTCCTAATAGGTGGAGGCGAGTGTGATGAGGAAATCCCTGTGGCATTTTTTTCAGTGAGTCTAATGGAAATTATTAGCTTATGTTTTAAATAGAGCCTTCTCTTACTTAATACTAGAATATCAAGCAACTCATTTTAACAGTGTTATTGACATGTATGTAATTCACATACCATGAAACTCACCCTTATACATTGTGAAAGTCAGAGCTTTCTAATATAGTCACAGAATTGTGCAGTCATTACCAGAATCTAATTTTAGACATTAACATAATTTATTGACATCTTTGCATAACTATATATATACAAAACATATACAGTTGTGTATATATAGTATACATATTATATATTACATATATAATATGTATATTACATAATACATCCATATTTCTATATTATATGTATAAATTATTCATCTGTCTCTGTCTCTTATCATTCTGAACTTTTACATAAGCTTAAAAAACACCTTTTAAAAGTGAAGCAGTTAAAATTATTTTAAACAGATTACATAAGAAAAATATTTCTTACTGTTAAAAAATTAAAACAGTGCTTTGGTCTACAGAATTAAGCATGAGAACATGCAGTGACAACCCACACCTCTCATCCAACCCCACTTACTCCTAAAAGATTAACTGTTAACAGTTTAAAGCATATGCGCCAGTAGTATTTATATATGTATGTATTATATATATGTATATCATGTATATACACATATATATATGGACATGCACATATTTTTACATAATGCAATGTTTCTTTATGTGCTGTTCCATGACTGGCTTTTCCACATAAAATATAACATGGTGATCTTTGCTTATCAGTAAATATAGATGGCTCTCATTCCGATTAATACTTGTGTCATTATTGGATAGGATGACTCACAATAATTTGGCTACTTTTCCACTTAGGAATATTTAAGTAGGTTATGATTGTTATTGTCAACAATGCTGAACTGGGCATATCAAAAGTACATTCATCCTTTTGATACATTAGCTCTTCTTTATGTATTAGCTAATTTCTTTAATGATTGACCCCTAAAATTAGAATACTGAGACAGTGTAAATATTTAATATTTTGATAAAAATTAAAAATTTATGTTCCAAAAAGGACTCACCAATTTATAGTCTTATCATCAGTGTATGAGTGTTCCTATTTATCCTCATCCTTAATTTCAGAGGATATCACCAATCATAATGAATTTTTTCCCCATTTTATAATTGAGAAATAATTTATTTTTTAATTTGTATTTCTCCATCCATTTGTGAGATTGTGCATATTTACAGATGTTTATCAGCCATTTGTATTTTTCTTCTGTGATAAACTTGATGATATATTCTCCCAGTTTTCTAGTTCATTTATAAATATCCTTTATATATTCTGCACATTTATTATTTGCGTATGAGTGGTAACTATTTTGTCTTATAGCCTGTGTCTTTTTATTTTGCTTATGTTATCTGTATTGTAGAGAAGCTTTGACTTTCACTTAGGCAAATTCTCCAGTCTTTGCCTCATAAATTCTGGGTTTTGTGACTTACTTTCAAGGTTTGTCTTTGGGGATTCTGTTGTTTTGTTTGAAAGAATGTGCTCAATCTTTACACTCTTAAGTCATTTATTTTTCTATTCTGAAAGAATATGATAGACACCACTAACCTTAACCCTAACTAATGTGTGTCAAATGTATTCATTTTTAATTTATTTCTATTAATTCATAATGTACATATATTCTGATTTCTGTAACTATTACCTATGAGATGGATGTTCAGTTTAGAAAATATTGACACCACTTACAATTGTTCAATAAACATCCTTTTAAATAGATCCCTACTGATGGTTTTGTTTTGTTTTGTTTTCTATAGCATAGAATCCTAAAATGGTTAACTGGGTATGGATACATTTCATTATAATTTTAATATTACTAAAGGATTACTTTCCAAAAAGTTGAAGCAATTCACATTCTTACCAACAATGTAAGTAGGCCTAGTTCTTTGTAGGCTCAGTCACACTAAAAGTTATGGTTTTTAAAATAATGCTCATCTTACTGGTGAAAACTCTCATAGCAACTTGTCATCTATTTTAACTTCAGTGACTCGCCCAAATATACCCTTTGCCTATTTTTCTATCTGACAGTTTATGGCAGGAAGCACTCTTAAACAAAATAGGAAACCTGAAAAAGTACAAAATATGGAAATATATATATTTAATTATTAAACAGTTGAATTTCTGTATACCCAAAGGAAGTGCAAACAAAATTTAAAACATGGTCTCCAAAAAATGTTGCAGCACATGAAAACAAGGCAAAACTCAACAAAACCTTGCAGGAATACATGAGAAAAAGTCAAACAAGCCTGTGTTTGGAACTGCATCTAGATGGGGAAGATGAAACACGACATAATAGTTGCAGTTGGAAGGGACAGACTTGGGCTTTCCTGCATTGGGGGGAACTGCTGTAATCCAGCATGTTGCTTCCATGTCCCAAGGAAGATATGCTTACAAGCTGCCTAAGTAATCGCTTTCCTTGAGGCATGATATTTGTGTTATCCCTGATTTAAGTGGATAACTTCTAATGTGGAACATTAGGAATCATTTAGATGTTTTCTTTTCTTTTCTTTTCTAATGTCTTACTAGGTTAAGGAATTCCCCCTTGATTTCTAATTTACTGATAGAGTGTTTCAGTATCAAAAACCAATGTTAAATATTTACTAAAAGTTCCATTATTTTCAACTGAGATTTTTTTTTTTGCTTTAATATGTCACAGGATACTGTATGGAAATAATGAACACTGATCACTGTCTCATCCCATATGCAAAAATTAATTTGATTTGAATAACACTCAAAAAATAAAATCAAAATCATAAACATTCTACAAAAGATATGACAGAACATCTTCATGTCATTGGATTAGACAAAGTTGCCTTAAATTGCACACAAAAATTACTAATCTTAAAAGAACAATGGTACTTGGAGTACATACACATTGAAAATGCCTGCACACAACACCCCTTTGAGAAAATGACCAAACCATAAAATGACAGAAAATACTTACAATATACACATATGAAAAATATATAAAGAATATATCAAGAATATGTAAAGAACTCCTGTAGCTTAACAATAAAAAGCCCAAAACACAATTTACTAATGGACAAAAGAAGAGAACTTCACAAAAGATATACCATTGAACATTAAGCACAGGAAATGATCAACATTTTTGATCATCACTGAAATGCAAATCTAAACCATAAGGTCATCTCACACCCAGGAAAATGACTAATGTTAAATACAGTGACAACAGCAATTATGGGCAAGAATGTGGAGCACCTAGGGCACACACTGCAGGTGGCAGAGTAAAATGGTAGGGCCTCTTTGGAAAACTCCCTGGCAGTTGCTTATGAAGTGTAATAGAGCCTGCATATCACCCAGCAATTCTCCTTCTAGATACATGCCTAATAAAAAGGAAAACATTAACCCACAAAAAAACCTTACAACAGAATGTTTATAGTAGCTGTATTAATTATGTATTGCTGGGTAACAAATTCGTCTAAAACTTAGTGGCTTAAAAGCACAAATATTTCACAGTTTCTGTGACCAGAAATCCATATGTGGCATAACTCTGTGCCTCTACGTCAAGCTTTGGTCTTTCCCAATCTGAAATCAAGGTATCAGCCAGGACCTTCCTCTCATCTGAGGACTAAAGAGAGGAGGATTCACTTCTCAGCCAACTCAGACGGCTGTTGAATGGCCTCAAGTCCTCGCTGGATGTTGGACAGAGACATCAGGTCCCCAGCACAGGGGCCACTCCATATGGCTACTCACACTATGACCGCTTGCTTCCTCCAGCACAGAGAATCTGAGAGTGAGAGAGAGAGAGAAAGAGGACAAGATGGAAGCCACAGTCTTCTTGTAACCTAATCTTGGATGTGACATCTCATCACTTACGTCATATTCTGTTCATTACAAGCAAGACATTAGAGAAGCAAGACACTCAAGCAGAGGGGATCACACAAGGTCATGAATATCAAAAGGCTGGGATCATTGGGGGCATCTTGGAGGATTGCAGTCACATAAGCTTCATCCAAAATAGCCTAACCTTGGGCAAAAAACATCCAACAGCAAGTGAATGGATAAACAAATTATGGTATATAGATTCAAAAAAATGCAAACAGGGACAAATATCAAAACCGTATGCAAAAAGTACAAACTGTGTGATTTCATTTATATGAAGTTCTAGATCAATAAGATTAATCTATAGTGACAAGAATCAGGAGACTTGCCTCTGGGGTACTGACTTGTCTGGAGCATGAGGGCTCTTTCAGGGGTGCTGAAAGTGTTCCAAGTCTTGGCTGAGCTGTTGTCTACGTGGGTATTTATGCATTTGTAAAAACATGTTGAACTTAAGATCTCTGAATTTCACTGTATGTAAATTACACACCAATAAAATTAAAAAGAAGGTGCACAACATTTTTCAGACCAACAAAAATTAATAGATTTTGCCACCAACAAATTTGCTCTAAAGCAAAACTCAAAGTGCTTTATTCAGTGAGATGGAAAATGATCCCATTCAGAAGCTCAGACATTCAGCAAGGTACAGGCTTAAAGAAAATGAGAATACATGTGTAAAGAAAAATTGATTCGATGAAACAACAATATAATATTAATGTCTGTTGATGTTTAAATGTATGAGTACCTGAGGCAATGCTTGCATTTGCATAAATGTAAGCAGCCGGTATGTTTTAGGGTCATATGTGTAAACATACATCATAGCTTTATGTTTTGATATTATAAAATTTGGCAGAGACTAAATGGAGATGAAAGTCCTAAGCTTCTTACATTGTAATAAGGAAGTTAAAGATTACTTGTGAAAAATACTGAGGAGTATGACTCAAAAATAATATAGAAGTTTCTGTAGAATGAACACCAACAACATTCACAGGAAACTAAGGTTTTTCAGAAAGTTCTACCATTGGAGGCACCATCAGCTTGAACAAGAAAAGACTGAATTCATTCAAACTGACAGAGGACCACTGGGCTCCCCATTTTCTGTGGACAGAAAGCAGCTTGAGAAAGAAACTTGGCTGCAAAGATGAAATATTTTTTGGGAAAGGAAGGGCTCCTCAAAGGCTGAAGCCCAAAAAGTCTAACAGATGCATCCAAAAGGCACAGAGAACAATAAACTAGGGAACGGATCCTAGGGAATATATTTGTGTGCTAATCAAGGAAGATTCACTGAATCCAGAGGCAAGCAGAGACTTGAAAACTACTTGTGTAAGGGGCCTGCCATTCCTGCTGCTGGAACTTCCCAGCAGGTCCCTGGCCACATTTCCAACCTACATAACTGTGTGCTAACAAAATAATTGTTGTACGCTACTACGCTTTGGAGTTTTTATTTATAAGAAATAGATAACTGATATAATGAGTAAAGGGGATTAACAGGAATTTCAAAGGAGAAAGTTACAAGCAGTCAATAAACATTTGAAAAGATGTTTATTTTCCTAGAGTTCAGGAAAATATACATTAGGATCATTTCTTACTTCTCAAAGTAAGTAAAATAAATAATATTAATAATATACACTATTACTAAAGATTTGGCTAAATAAGAAATGTCATAAACTATGAATGGGAATATAAAGTATTTAATACTTTTGGGTCACAGTGAATCAATGTTTATCTACATGTTAAATTATATACTTTCAGCCTGCATTCCTATTCCATAAACCTACAGTTAAATCATAAAATGTGCTAATAAGCCAAAAGAAGAATGTATAGGTAAGTCAACTTCTGTTCCGCTCATGAGAGCAAATTGAAGAAAAATAATATTCTTTAGCATGAGAGTGGTTATATTAGGGCAGGTCCTTCCCATGGAATACCACACAGACACGTAAATAATGAGTTAAATCTGTGTCCAGACACAGAAAGATCCAAAAGATTATTATGTGCAAGAAGAAATTCTATGACAATGCGTCTAGCAAGATCTCATTCTGCATAAAGGTTTTCATGTGTTTTTAGGCATCTAAAAAATAAATAGAGAACCACTGGACACATTAAATTGTCAAAAAGTATTGCTTTTGGAAATTAATTGAAAATGAATGGGAGGGGTGGCTGTTGAATAAATATATTTTAATTTTTTACAATAATTTATTCAGATATTACTTGAATAATTTATTTTTTAATAATAACACTCTGATATGATGACTAACAGAATGGAATTTTTAACCCAGGTGTGACTCAGAGAGAGACAGAGTTAAGAAAATGCTCACTTCTATCATCCTAAGGTAAAATCATGAACCATTTCTTTTTTCTCTTTCCTATAAAAGTATTATTTTGTTTAATTGAAACAGAAAATAGCACACTATAGCCAACAAAAATTGGTCTGCTGCAAGGCAAAATACCACATCCAATTTGGAAAGGTATTACAACTACCTATGTGTGTAAAAAGAGCTCCTGAGAGAAGAATAATGTATGTGATTAAACAAAAGTCCAAAATTTCTCCACAGGAAAATATGCCTTAAGGAAAGTAAAAAGTAATGGCAAAATAGGGGTAGGGAAATATCTACAACTTTCATCAAAGACTTATGGTTAATATTCCTAATAAGTAAAAAGTTTCTAAAAATAGAAAAGAAAACCACCAGAAACCAACAGGAGAATTAGATAGAGATATCACAGAAAAAGAAATACAAATGACTGTTTAACTTAAGAATGATATTCAGACTGTAATGTCAGCAATAAGGAAGAACAGGAAGTCCCAGCCCTTGTTCTCCCACAGTGAAACTAGCTCAACAAATTATGGACCAAAATACCTTTTAGAGATCTTCAGACATGAGGTAAGAAGTTGCAGTAAGACAGGCAAGCACAAAGCCAAGAACAGGCACACTGAAAAGGTGAAAAAAATAAAATAACACTTTACCCATGACCCAAAATTTCTGAAGCTGGTACACCTCAGTCCCACTCATGGCTTGTCTTCTGTAGGGTGGGAGATAAGGGGGGAACATGCATCCAAAGTTCCTGATTTCCAGAGGGCTACCTAAGAAACTTATAGAAGTCTTGCCTTACTCATAGTATTGACAGAACCAGGATACTTTGAATGTATGTGTCCTCTGAGAACAAAGAACAGTGGGATGGCATGCTGGTGTAGCACCAGAAAACTTACAGTACTGAATGCGGACACTAAGGAGAGCAAGGGATTTTGAGCTTCTAAGAAAGAAACCAGCAAACCTCTCTGATTGAAAAATAACACTCAGAAACTCAGAAATTTCATAACCCCCCCAAAATTTTGCAGGCATCCAGAGTCTCTAGTGGGGATGATTGTAGAAAGGCTTCCCATATAATAAGCCAGTCAATGATGACTGAGAGAGGTGGCAGGACTTTTAAATGCATAAAACTAAGCCAAAATATTGCAAGGCCCATGAAGAAACATGGTCCTAGTAAAACAACAAAATCTCCAGAAACCAAATCCGACAAAACTGAGATCTATGAATTTCCTGACAATGAATTAAAAATAATTGTCAGAAAGAAGGTCAATAATCTACAAGAAAACATAGATACAACTAAACAAAAGAAAGAAGAAAAGAAAATGATAAATGAGAATTTTATTCAATAAACAGAAATTATGAAAAAGAAACAAACAAATTTTGGAGCTGAAGAATACAAATTCAGTTGAACAATTCATTAGAGAGATTTAAAGCAGATGTAAGCAAAAGAATAAATCAGTGAACTTGAAGACATATCATTTGAAATTATCAAGACAAAGGGGCAAGAAAGAAAAAAAAGAAGACAAATTTTTTTTTAAAAAAACAATGGACTTATGGGAAACCAATTTCCAGATGGAGAAGAGAGAAAGAAAGGGATAGAGAGCTAATCTGAGGAAATAAAGGTTGAAAGCTTCTCATATATGGGGAAGGAAGTGGACATCCAAATACAAAAAGCTTAAAGAATTCTAACTACAATAAATTCAAAGCCTGTTGAAGCCCATTAAAATCATTCTGTCAGACGTCAAAGACAAATAGAGCGTCTTGAAAACAACAAGAAAAATGTGACTCATCATGAAAAAGGGAGCTCCCATAGGATTATCAACAGATTTCTCAACAGAAATGTTACAGGCGAGAAGGGAGTGGGATAACACATTCAAAACACTTCAAAGAACAACAGCACAAAAACCCTGCCAAGCAAGAATTCTATACCTGGCAAATCTTTCTTTCATAAATGTAGGGGAAATAAAGACTTTCCCAAACAAAGAAAAAGCTGAGGATGTTCACTACCATTAGACACGTCTCACAAAAGATGCTGAGTGTCTTGCATGTTGAAATAAAAGGATGCCACACACTGACACAAACCCACATGCAAACATAAAACTCTCTGGTAAAGGTAAATACATAAACAAATACAGTCTACCACAATACTGTTATGGTCACATGTAAAGCATTTTTAATTCTGATAAAGAATTTAAAGGGAAATATACAAAAATAACTATAATTGTAAAACTATGTTAATGGTTACACAAAATAAAAAGATGTTAATTTGTGACAACAATAACACAAAGAGGGATGTGGAGCTATAAAAGAGCAGAGTTTTGTATACAATGGCAGTAAGTTATCATTACTTTAAAATTGAGTGCTATTTATATAAACCCCACCGTATCCAAAAATAAAATATATATAAATGAGAAGAAAAGTAAATGAGAAAGACTTGTGAATGAAAAGCCTGCAATTAAATAAAGAATAAAAAAATCAAAACCAAAAATATCATAAATGAAGAAAGCAAGGATAAAAGAAGGACTAAGTATTTACAAGTCAGAAATAAAACAATTAACAAAATGGCAATAGTAAGTCCTTATATACCAGGAAGTACTTTAAATGTAAATGGATTAAACTCCCAATCAAAAGACATAAAGTGGCTGAATAAATTTTAAAAAAATACAGTGTAACTCAAAGTTGTATACAAGAGACTCACTTTAGATGTAAAGATACACATGTGTGGAAAGTTAAAGGATAAAAAAGATATCCCATGCAAATTTTAACCAAAAGGGTTCAGGGAGCACATATTAATATCATGAAATAAACTTCTGTCAGAAACTATTACAAGACAAAGAGGGCATTATATAATGATGAAAAACCATCAATTCACTAGAGAGCTATAACACTATAAATATACACTCAACCAGCATCAGGACAGCCAAATATATTAAGAAATCTGACAGAATTTAAGGGAGAAATAGATAATAATACAATAACAGTAGAAATTTTAATATCCCATTTCAATGGTGGATGGAACAAATGAAAGAAAATCATTAAGGAAACAGAGACTTGAACAACCCTATAGAACACCTGGACCTAAAGACACACAGGATACTCCACCCAACATCAACAGAACACAGATTATTCTCAAGTGCACACAGAAAACTATTAACAATGTATTTAAAAAGGCCACAAAACAAGTTCTTTAAAAACTTAAGAAGATGGAAATCACACCAAATATCTTTTCTAATCAAAATGGAGCAAGAAATCAATAGTAGTAGGAAAACTGGAAAATTCACACATATGGGAAATGAAACAACACAGTTTGGACCACCAATGGGTCAACGCAGAAATCAAAAGAGAAGTTAGACACTATCTTGAAAGAAATGAAGACAAAATCACAACACAAAATACTATTGGGATGCAGCAAAAGCAGAAATAAGAGGGAAGTTTAGAGTGGTAAATGTCTATGTTAGAGGAAGAAGAAATATCTCAAATCAACCACCTAAATTTACATGTAAAGTAATGAGAAAAAGAACAAAATAAATCCAAATGAAGCAAAAAGAAGGAAATAATAAAGATTAGAGCAGAAATAAATGAAATACTTCAAAGCAAAAAGCACTATTTGAAAAGTGACCCAAGCATGAGGACCATGGTGAGTTATGACAGGAATGTTGGAATTATCATGCAAGGAATTTAAAATTATTATGATTACTATGCAAAGAGTTTTAATGGGAAAAGTAAGTGGCATAGGAAAACAGGTTGATAATGTAAGCAGAGAGATGAGAATTCCAAGAAAGTATCAAAAACAGATGTTAGAGATCAGAGACACTGTAAGAGAAATGAAGAATGCCTCTGACGGGCTCACTAGTACACCGACCACGTCTGAGGAGGAATCTCTGAGCTTGAGGATACGACAATAGAAACTCTCAAAACCGAAAAGAACAGTGAGAAAAGACTGAAAAAACTAAAAAACAGAATTTCCAAGGACCGTGCGACAGCTACAAAAGGTTTAACATATATGTAAAATGAATACCATAAAGAAAAAAAAGAAAGGAACAGAAACAATATTTGAAGAAGTAATGACTGAGAACAACCCCCAAATTAATGCAAGACACCAAATTACAGAACGAGACATCACAGAGAATATGAAAAGGATACAAACATCAAAACAAAACAAACACCCAAGACTTATACCAGACACATCATATTCAAACTTGAGAAAATTCAAAGATAAAAAAAAAAGTCTTGAAAGATGTCAAGGGGGGGGGAAATACACATTACTTATGGAGGAACCAAAAAAGGATTACTTGTGACTTCTCTCAGATACCATACAAGCAAGAAGAGAGTGGAGTCCAATATTTAAAGGTTTGAGAGAAAAATACCACCAACCTACAATTCCGTGACTTGCAAAATTATCCTCCCAAACTGAAGGAGAAATAAACTTTCTCAGACAAGAAAAATTTGAGGGAATCTGTTACCAGGCAACAAATCTGTAGGATTTTTTTCTCTTAGTTTCAAATTCTCTACCTATATTAGGCATCTGTTCTTGCATGTTGCCAACTTTTTCCATTCGGACCATATAAATTCAGCATATATGTCAGTTTAAAAATATCTATCCTGATAATTCCAACAGTCCTGCCATATCTGATTCCACTTCTGATAAGTGTTTAATTTCTTCAAACTATGTTTTATGCTTTTTATTGTACCTTGTAATTGTTTGATGAAAAACAGACTTTATGTTCTGAATTAAAGTGGTAAATAGGTCTTTAGTAAAGTCGTGGTGAGAGGAGGCGAGAGGAGCATTCTGTGATCTAGGATTAGATCTCAGCCTTTGGTGAGCCTGTGTCCCTGGACTGGGAGCCTCACCAGTGTTTCTCAGTTTAGCGCCCCTCCTTAGGTGGGGTGGAGTGGCTAGAGGGTGCTGGAGTTGGTTATTTTCCTTCCCTCAGGTAGGACTGGCTCTGGTAAAACCTCAGCAGGGTAGGCTCTGGTTAAATAATTGCTCCTGACGGCAGGCCTTGTTAAGAAGGATGAAATGCTCTGGCAAATTCCAAAATGGAAATCTCCCTCACCTCCTCCAGAAGCATGTGTGAATTTCTTCCAATAGTCACTTTGAGGACGTTGTAGGGCACTTGGAAGCAAAACTCACAAAACTGTGGGGGTCCCTGATGACTAGGTTACCCTAGAGTTTTATTCAGACTTGCCCACACTGCGTCTCCAGCAATTCCTAAATCACAGTTCAGGTTGTCTCACTCAGACACTGATTCCCACAGAGGTTTCAGATGGTCTTTCCAATTTTAGGGGCAGTGGTTTGCCCTGTTACCTCACTTTTCTGATGGATCTAAAAAGAATTGGAGTTTTCAGTTTGTTTGGCTTTTTACCTGTTAGGATGGAGTAGTGACATTATGTTCTTAATGCCGGAAATAAAAATTTATATCAGTAGATAACTGCAAACTTTCGTATGTAAAGCTGTAGCTTAAAAAAAATTCTTCATTAGTGCTGTTGTGATTTCATGCACAGCTCAATGCACAGCTCGTTTCTCCTGACCTTTCATCCTTAGCGTTCTTCAGAGCCTAATCTCTAGTAATTTCCATAACTTAGCAACACTCTCAGTTTAAGGCACTTATATTTAGGAGGAAAAAGTCACACAACATATTTTCTCACACGTTTTAGAACACCAAGACGTTCTAAGAGATAATGCCCCTCCCAGAGTAAATTTGTGTTCACTTATTTGGCCAGGTGTCTCTTGATCATTGGTCAGGTAAATGACTTATCTTTAAGACCCCATAAATATATATATATATATATATTTTTTTCAATTGGCTACTATGTGGACTTAATAACCAACAGCATTTTTGACACCCTTGTCTGATCCCTTTAAAACTGGCTCTGGGTTACATAAAGTGGTTGCATTTTGGACAAAGCACATGTGTCATGGAAATAGCCTTGACTTGGGAGCTTGTCTCTTGGGTTTGAATGCAGCTCTGTAACTCGTTAAGTTGTGTGATTTCAGACAAGTTAATTCACCTCTAATTTACCTTCCTGAATATTTACACTGCACACTTTACATTCATTAATTCAACCCTCACCACAGACCTACGTTGTTTACTATCCCCACTCCTTAGATGGAGAAACTGAGGTGCAGAGATGTCTGTGCCCAAGCTTGCAAGCTTCTAAGTGAAGAAGACAGAAGTCAACTCAGGCGTGGTGCCCCAGCGCTGATGCTATGAATTACTGAAATGCACTTACCATACTGGGAAGGGTTTCTCTCAATCATGGGACCTGCTGTAATCATGGAAAGTGGTTCCAGCATCTGTGCATATTGTAGAATTACAAGAGTGTACAGAGATCTCAAACACTGTCCATCACTACTAGGTGGCCTCAGTGGTCACACAGGACAGTTATAAAGGAATTTAATTGAAAATTTTGGTGAAAAGTACATAGAAGGCCCAGATCCTCTGATCAGCTCACAGATTCTGCGAGTTTGGAGGTAGCCCTTAGAAGTACTGATAAACATCTTTCCGTGTTCAGATCATTCTCAGCAGCCGGTGCAAAACAGATCAGGACCAAGAAATCCACCAAAAAACTATTTAGAAATAATTAACAAATACAGTAAAGCTGCAGGGTACAAAATCAACATACAAAAATCAGTTGCATTTGTATATACTAACAATGAACTAGCAGAAAGAGAATTTAAAAATAAAAACACATTTACAGTCGAAAAAAATGAATAAAATATCTAGGAATAAATTTTACCAAGTGGGTGAAAGGCCTATACACTGAAAACTATAAGACATTATTGAAAGAAACTGAAGAAGAAAAAGAAATGAAAAGATTTTCTGTGCTAATGGACTGGAAGAATAAACATAGTTAAAAATATCCATATTACCTAACTCAATCTACAGAATCAATGCAATCCCAATCAGAATCCCAATATTGTTCAAAGAAATAGAACAAAGAATCCGAAAATTTATATAGAACAACACAAGACCCCAAATGGCCAAAGCAATCCTGAGAAAAAAACAACAAAGCTGGAGGTATCACACTCTCTGAGTTCAAAATATACTACAAAGTCATTGTAATCAAAACAACATGGTACTGGCAGAGAAACAGACACAGAGATCAATGGAACAGAGTTGAGAGCCCAGAAATAAAACCAGACATCTATGGACAGCTAATTTTTGACAAAGGAGTCAAGAACATACAGTGAAGAAACGAAAGTCTCTTCAATAAACAGTGTTGGAAAAACTGGACAGCCAGGTGCAAAAGAAAAAGTAGACCCTTATTTTACACCAGACACAAAAATTAACTGAAAATGGATTACAGACTTCAATGTAAGATCTGAAGTCACAAAACTCCTAGAGGAAAACATACGCAGTACCCTCTTACACATCGTCCTCAGGATCTTTTCGAAAACCATGTCTCCTTAGCAACAGAAACAAAAGAAAAAATAAACAAATGGGACTACATCAAACTAAAAAGCTTCTGCATGCTAAAGAAAACCATGAACAAAATGAAAATATAACCTAACGATTGGAAGAACATATTTGCAAATCATATATCTGATAAGGGGATAATATCCAAACTATATAAAGAATCCATACAACTCAACAACGACAACAAAGCCCAATTAAATAATGGGCAGAGGATCTGAACAGACTTTTTTGCAAAGAAGATATACAGATGGCCACCAGGCACATGAAAAGACACTCAACATCACTAATTATTAGGGAAATGCCTATGAAAACTACAATGAGATATCACCTCACACTCATCAGAATGGCTATTATTAAAAAGACAAGAAATAACAAGTGTTGGATAGGATGCGGAGAAAAGAGAACCTGCTGGTGGGATGTAAACTGGTGCAGCCACTATGGAAAACAGTATGGAGATTCCTCAAAAACCTAAGAGTTGAACTACCATAGGATCCAGCTATTCAAGTTCTGGGTATTTATCCAAAGAACATGAAAACACTAATGCAAAAGGATATATGCACCCCTATATTCACTGTAGCATTATTCACAATAGCCAAGACTTGGAAACAACCTAAGCGCCCTTCAATAGATGAACAGATAAGGAAGACGTGATATATATATATATATATATATATATATATATATATATATACACGCACACACACACATACACACACATATATACACACACACTGTAATACTACCCAGCATAAAAAAAAGAAATCATGCCATTAACGATAACATGGACGGACTTTGAGGGTATTATGCTAAGTGACATAAGTCAGACAGAGAAAGATAAATACCATATGATTTCACTCATATGTGGAAGACAAAAAAAACAAACACATAGATACAGAGAACAGATTAGTGGTTAACAGAGGGCCAGGGAGTAGGGGGAGGGGGAGGAGGTAAAGGGGCACATATGTGTGGTGACAGATGGAAACTATACTTTTGATGATGAACATGATGCAGTCTTTACAAATGGCAAAATCTAATGATGTACACCTGAAATTTACACAATGTTATAAATCAATGTGACCTCAGGAAAACAATTTAAAAAATGAAAATGAAACTGCTTAAAAGAAAAAGTTTCTTTATATTTCCACAACTTTCCTACATCCCATAGTATCAGGAATTTGTCTCTCCTAAAATCTTACTGTATCGTAGGATAAACACTTTTTCTGTCTGATTATTTTTGGAAAAATTACACACTACTTCCTTAGCAGCACACTTCAAAAGAAAAAATATATACAGGATATCAGTATCTACAACAGCACACAAGACAATGTAAGAATGTAACTCACTGGGGAAAATGTAGTTATTACAAAATAAAGTCTTTCCCACAACCCTGTGCATTGGGAGGTCTCAGGTCTTTACAAGGAAAACACCACACATAACAATTTCAACAATACAACGAAAACACCTGTGTGAGGTGAGGACACTGAGAAATAAAGCCCACTCTCTGGGGAAACATTTGGTGTATGTATTCCGGGAGTGAATACCCATAACAAATTAGGATGGAATCCTAACTATCCGAATCCAATTTCTCTGCAAAATTATCAAGACCTGAAATTGCCCTCTTTAAATGTCCACAATAAATTTCTTGGGCTGCATAATAGTACCTAAAAAGGAAATCCTCTCTGTCCGTAAGGATAGCAGGAAATCAGGAAGAAGTATTTTGAGAACAAGCTAGCAGAAAGATCATGGCTCCCCACTTCTAATAATCTATTTTTATTATGGTAAAATATGTATAACTCAAAATTTACCATTTCAACCATTTTTAAGTGTAATTCAGTTGCATTAAGTTCGTCCAGAATGTTGTGCAACCATGACCACTATCCATTTCCAGAACATTTCCCCCAGCCCACACAAAAACAATAACACCCCAGTGCCCCTTCCTCTCAGGCCCTGGGAACCTCTATTCTACTTTCTGTCTCTATTAATTTGCGGGCCCAGCTGTCCCATGTAAGCGGAAGCACACAGTATTGGTCCTTTAGTTCACTCTGAAAAAGCTACATTTATGGTTTGTAGCATTCTCTCAAAACTGTCCGAAATGACATAAACACTTAAATGTAATTGCAAAACAATTATTTTCTGTGATCACTTATCATATATCAATCATTGACAAAATCGTTGACAAACTAAGTTCTGCATTTTGTCAAATTTCACTCTTACACAAATGACCTAAATGATGAGACCGTTTAGAGTTGAAACGGTGCACACTTCGCCCTGTTTTCACTTCGTTCTTGACAGATTCTCAACTTAAATGAATCCAAACACACTGACTCCCAGGCTCCAGGAGACACTCAGATGCCCTGACACCTGCCCTGTGGCCCCTCTGGGGCCGGGCCTGGACCCCTCAGGTCACAAGGACAAACCTCCACACCCTCCTCAGGGAGGACGCGGGCGGCGACACTTTCTAGTCAGTCAGCGCATTAGAGGACGAGGAACTCGAGGAGTCTGACCCCTCCTCAGAGCCCGACTGTCACCTACCACAGACGTCCCCGGGTCAGCGCCCTCACCAGGGCCCAGGCGCCTGAGGGCCGCTGCCGCCAACGTCCCTGCTGCAAAGTCCGGTGAAGTCCCAACCGTCACCGCCTCCCCGGGCTCCGAGGAACGTGGGGGAGGGGCGCGGCAGCTGCTGGCCCCGCCTCCAAGCACAGGCCACGCCCCACACCGCGCCCAACCAGGAACCTCGGGATGGGGCGGGAAATCCTCTTCCTACCACACGGTAGGCTCCTTTAGCGCCCTCTCTGGTCGCCGTGAGTAACGCAGGAGGTCTGTGGGGGCCCGCGTAATGGACATCCAAGGTGCTGCCAGGCCCACCTGCTGTGTTCCGTTGATCCATCTGTCCTTCTACCAGCGCCACACAGCTCTGATTACTGTACCCATGTGACTCTTACAGTCTTGTAGCCTTATTTCTCCCACTTTATTCTCTTATGTAAAAGTGTTTTAGCTATGCATGCTCCTTAGCTTTTCCATGTACATTTTGGCATAAGGTTTTCTATATCTACAAAAATTCTTGCTGGGATTTTGATAGAAATTATATTAAATGTGTATATCAATTTAAAGAGCATTCACTTCTTTACAATGTTGAGATTTCCAACTCATGAATATACTGCATCTGTCTGTTTATTCAGATCTCCTTTCTTGGAGTACTTTCATCAACATTATAAAGTTCTCAGAACCCAAGATTTTTACGTTTTTTTTGTTTGTTTCTTAGAATTACATTTACTTATTGTTGAGAAATAGTAACTGGTAGTGTACTTTTAATTTCAGTGTCCATGTTGTCATTGCTAGTATATTGAAATAGATATAAGTATTTTTACTAATATCATACTCTCCAAATTTGGGGAGCTCACTTATTACTTATAGAACTTGTTTTTGTAGATTGAATGCAAATTTCTGTGGAAACAATCATGTCTTGTGCAAAAAGGCGCAGTTGCCTTTCTTCTTTTTCTACGTGTAAGTCGTGTCTTTTTTTTCTTGTCTCACAGCACTTGCTAGAACTTCCGGCCTCGTGTTAAATGAGAGTAGTGAGAACGGGCCTCCTTGCCTTGTTCTCGGTCACAGGGGGAAAGTATTAAATCTTTCCTCATTAAGTGTCCTGATAGCTATAGGTTTTCGTGGATGAATCTTATCAATTTAAGGATGTTCCTCTCTATTCCTAACTTGCTGAGAAACTTTAGAAAAAATGATGACTGTTGAATTTCATCAAATTGTTTCATGCATGGATTGATATGATCATGTGATTTTTCTTCTTTAACCTCTTAATATGGTTATTTATTTTGATTGACTTTCAAATATTGAACCAGGCTTGCATCCTTGCAGTAACACACACTTGACTGTGCTGTATAATTAATTTTATATGTTGTTGAATATAATTTGATTATATATTGAGGAATTTTATGTTTATAATCATAAGGGGTATTGGTTTGCAGTTTTCTTTTTGTGCATTTGAAACCAACCTGTATTTGTTGTTAGATTTAGTGTTCTGTGAATGTTGCTTAGGTCTCATCAGGTGATGGTGTTGGTGAGGTCTACATCCTTGCTGACTTTCTGTCTAGTTGTTTTATCAGATGTTCAGAAGAGTTTATTGAAGTCATAAGATATATTTGTGGATCTATTTCTTCTTTCAGTTATATCAGTTTTGCTTCACATATTTTCCATCTCTCTTTTCTGATGCAAACACACTTTGAATTACTGTGTCTTCTTGGTTGAATGACACTTATAGAATGTCCCTCTCAGTCTGATCATTTCCTTTGCTCTGAAGTCTATTTTATCTTATATTAATATAGCCTCTCCTATTATTCTTTATGAAGGTTTCCATGATAGATCTTTATCCATCTTTTTACTTTCCGCCTACCTATTATGTGTATGTATATGTGTATGCAGTGAATTTCCTATGGACAGCATATACTTGGGTCATGTTTTTTAATCCACTCTGCCAACTGATCTTTAGATGCTGTATTTGTGTCACTGTACTTAATGTAATTTTTGATATGCTATGACTTAAATTGGCATTTTTTGGTTGTTTTCTGCTGTTTCTCTCTGTGTTCCACTTATCTTGTTTTATATTTCCCCACCTTCCTCTGGGGTACATGAACGTTTTTTAGAACTCCTTTTTGATTGTCTTTTTTGACTGTATCTCTAATAGTATTTTAACTTGTTTCTCTACATCAATTATCATTGTCTAGTGGTGTCCTGATTCTACCAGTTTGGGTGAAATGAAGTATAGAAACAATACTTCCCTTGAGATCCCATTGCCTTCTCTTATTTGTAATTTAATCACTAAATATTTCCTCTGTCTATATTTAAAACCATATCAGACAATGTTGTACATTTGCCTTCAACTACCAAAAGGAAGTTAGGAAACTCAAGAGGAGAAAGAAAATATGTTGTATTTATCCATAGTTTTGCTTATTGTGTCCTTTCTTCCTTCCTGCTTTCCAACATTCCTTCTTTTATTGTTTCCTTTCAGTTTAGAGAACTTTCTTTCAGCATTTTTTAGGGTAGGTATGCTGATGACAAGTTCTCTTTCATTTCCTATCTGAAAATGTCTTCATTTCCCCATCATTCTTTAAGAGTATTTTCTCTGGATATAAAATTTTGAGTTGACGGTTCTTTTCTTTCTGAGTCAAAATGTGGTGCTGTTTTCTCCTGGTCTCCATGCTTTCTAACAAGAAATTGATTGGGATTCAAGTTGTGTTTCCACTAGAGGCGCAGTGTCATTTCTCTTGCTGCCTTCAAAGATTGTTCCTGGTTTTCAGTTTTCAGAAGTTTGACTAGGATATGTCTTCGTGTGAATTTCTTTGGGTTTATTCTCTTTAGAGATTGCTCAGCTTCTGGATTATGCAAGCTTGCTGATGTTAGCAAATTTGGAAAGTTTTCAGCCATTGTTTCCTCAGGTACATTTTCAGCCTCTCATTATTTCTTCCTGCTTCTGGGACTCTGATGACAACAGTGTTAGGGCTTTGTTAGAATCCCACAGGTCCAAAGGCTATGCTGATTTTTCCGAAATCTGTTTTTGTCTTTTGTTCATTTTGGGGAATTTCTCCTGTTCTGTCTTCACAGGCATTGATCCCCACCATCTGTGTCACCCTCATTCTACTGATGATCTGGTCTATCCAGCTGTTTCTGTGGATGTGTTACAGTTTGTTGAGTGTGTTTTTCAGTGGTAAAGTATTCGTGTGATTCTTCTGTATATCTTCTATGTCCTTACTGAGACTTTCAATTATCCCATTTGTTTCAAGTTTATTCATATGTGTGTTAATTTATTTTAATAATACCTGCTTTATATCATTGTCAGATAGATAGTTCTAACACTGTTGTCACATCTGTGCTGGCATCTATTGTTTGTCTTTCTTCATTAATGTGATATCTTCCTGATTCTTCATACGAGGAATTATTTTCTATTGAAAACTGAACATTTTTTGGCATTATATTGTGAGACTCTGGATATCATTTAAACTTTTTGTTTTAGCTGACTTTCTGTTACACCACTCCAACATGGGAGAAGAGGTGAGCAATACTTCCTTACTTCCATGTGTGGGCTCCCCATTCAAGGTGGGGCTCTTTTTCCTGCTGGGAGGGGCTAGAGTTCTGACTTCCCCCCAGGCCTCCACAGATGCCTCCCTGGATGGGAGAGGTAGGAGTCTCTCCTTGTTGATTCAAATCTGCCCTACACTGACTCCAGGAGGACAGGCAGCTCATGACCACACGGCAACGATGAAAGTCCTCACTCTGCACTAGGCCTGCTCTGTGTTACGCCTGTGGGGATGGGGAGGAGCACCTCTTCACTGCCGGGTGGGGAGTAGAAATCCAGGCACCAATAAGGTCTCTACTGACACCACATGGAGAGGTTGTTACTACCTGCCATTCCTCCCATTGAGAGATGGGATCTAGGCCCCTCCCTGTACCCAGGGCTGACACTAGTGCTTCTTGTCACTGACAGACACCTTGAAAACAACAGTGTGTCCTGTTTAAAGTTATGTTTGAAAGAACCATGAGCCTCTGCCTGGTCCCTCAGGTCACTCCCCTGTGAGCCCTCAGCCACCAAGGAAGAGGCCTGGATGCCCTGAGACTACCCTGCTGCGAGAAAGCCCGGGTCATGTGAGGAGGTCTCCTGTAGGTCCTCCAGCCAAATCAGTTTCAACTGCAGACATGTAAGCAAAGTCACCTCCAGAGGATTCCAAACCCTAGTTGTCCAGTTAGGCCCAGCCAGTGAGTCTTCTCTGCTGAAGCCCCAACATCACAGAGCAGAAAGAGCCATCCCTGCTGTGTTCTGTCTGAATTGCTATCCCTGTGACCACGGGAAATTATAAGTGGTGGTTTTATGCCACTATCTTGGGGGAATTTTAAAAAAAATTTTTCCATGTTTGTTTGTTTTGTATAGTGACAACAACAAGAATAATGCTCTCATAGAAAACTCAAAATGTACAAAAGTATGTGTATTCAAATCAGAGTTGCCTTCCTTCCTTCTCCACAGCCTTCTAGTTTCTGCCTCTGGAAGTAACATGGTTAAATTTCCCATATCCTTGTAGATTTCTTAATTGAGCAATCATATAGCACCAACTCTGTAACAGGCAATTTTCTAAAGGCTTCACAACATTGGTTTTGATGATGATTGCTTAGAGATGACACCCAATGCACAGGCAACAAAATATATTGACAAACTGGATTCATGATATTTAAACAAAACATATGCTTCAAAAGACACTATCAACAGATTAAAAGGAAACCCACAAACTGCAAGAAAATATTTGCAAATCACACAAATGATGAGAGAGTGAACCCTAGAGTCCACCACATAAAGGTGTCCATTGAAGATGCCATGGAAATTCACTGCTTAATGTAAGTTAAAAATGATCATTGTAACTTTTTTCAGTGTCCCGTGTTTAAGAAAAAACTATAATAATGATGCCAAACCATATCTTTCTTTATTCACGTGGGAAAAGTTACCAAGTCAATCAGTAGTGCTTCAACTACAGGAGTAAAAATGCATTTAGAGTTCAAGTTTGGTTCACGTTTAATAGTAAACCATGTGTCATAGTAATATTTATATATTAGCTGCTCACTGAGCATTAGCCAAAATAGATCTCCCTTGGAAAAAGTGCCACCATATTATTCTTTAATTAATACATTTTATTATTTAAAATAGTTTTAGATTAATAAAAACAACCAAAATTGAGTAGATAATAAAGTTTTTACTAACACCTTACATTAGTGTGGTGCATGTTAGACTTAAGGAAACAATATTTATACATTACCATTAGCTAAATTCCTTAGTTTCCATAAAGATTCATCCTTTTTGTTGTACATTTCTACACTATACATTCAAATATATCATGTCTTGCATCCAACATTACAGTGTCATACAGAATAGTTTGACTGTCCTAACAATCCTCTGTGCTTCACCTATCTTGCATGATTGATTATCTTTATGACAAAGTATTAGCCAATGATTGCAATAGAATGTTTTGCTTAGAATTCAATCCAGTCACCCAATAAAATATTGCATGTAATCAAAGGAAAAATCATATAGAAGAGAGGATAACTGCTGTGGTAGATATATGTATCTTTGGAGGATGAAATAGTCTTGGGACATGACAAGAAGATAGCAGCAGTTCAGCAGGATTTCACACTGGGTAAGAGGAGTAATGGAAGTGTGTAACTGAATCATTGCATGCAGTTAGGCATCATTTGTAGACTATTTCACATTGCATCAGGTTGTCTTTTGCTACAAAGCCAAATACCCTGTTTCTCATTTATTTTCTGCTCTTTTCATTTATTTCTCCTTCTTCCACTAAGCAGGATAGCCCAAAAGCAATTCAGTCTATTCATTTTAAACAACCACATCCATACACTCCAGCCCCCTCTCCAAGTAAAGCAAAGGTCTTTGAGTATTCTGTGAGCAACACCTCCACTGAAGGACTATTACTCTGTGTCCTCCTAGCATCCCAAGATGACCAGTTGGATGCGCTTCCTACACACAGGGCAGACCAAGAGGCTCCATCTAATGCCAGAGTAAGGCTGTCTGTCATAGAAATGCTGCCTTCTTGGATTTTTTAAAATTAAGTTTAAATTTGAAAATACGACAATGTACATTAACTATGTTAGAATGCATATCTTGGGAGTCTAGAAGAGACTTCGATACAAACTGAATATTTACATTGCCCCCAATATTTGTATGCCAAAGCCCTAAACCCCCATGTAAAGGCATGAGGAGGTGAATCTTTTGGAGGAAACTGTGTTTAGATGAGGTTATGAGGATGGATCCCTCATGATGCATTAGTATCCTTACAAGAAGAGAAAGTGAATAGAACCTCCTCCCTCGTAGCCTTGTGAGAAAACAGAAACAAGAAGGTGGTGTGCAAGCCATGAAGAGGTCCCTCAGCACACACTAAATCTCCCACAACTTGATCTTTGACATCCTACACTCCAGAACTGTGAAAAATAAATGTCTGTTGTTTGAACCACCTGGTCCATGGTATTTTGTCATAGCAGTCTGAACTGACTCAGACAGACTCTTACAAACAGATGCATGACTCAAGAGGCCATTCCCAAATGGCAGCATCAGCTGATAAACCATGTGGTGGGGACTTTCCTCAGCAGAAAATTTTCTTCCTTGGATTAAATATTTTGCAACTGGAAACCAATATAGACCTAAATGATAGATTATCCTGTAAAAGCTCATGCCTTCTTCACTGGTGTGTTCTACACCTCCTTCGGGGTCTTTGACTAGGTGACGATTTCCCATCTGTTTTTCTAAGGTCACCAAGAGAACAATTCCCATTGACTTGAATCCTGGTATTGATCAGGTCAAGGACAGAGTCCTGTGGGGGGTTTTAAAATAAACTGACATTTATATATAACAAAAGTGTTAACATATTTTATATGAAATAAAATAAAAAATATATATAAGCAGCAAAATGTGGGAGAACTTAATAAATGATTATAAGGCAGTCCCCCTAGTGACCACCACTGAGATCATTCCTTCTCTCATATAAGCATTCAATCAGTCTTAGCCTACAGTTGACTGCAAATTTTGTACTTCCTATGTTCTCGTGTTAATATGCTTCTAGGCATTTCATTGTGTAAATTTTGTCAATTTCCCTGGAAGGAACCATGAGAATAATATTATTTATTGTAAAGTATACAGTATGACTCTGAAAGGTTATTGCTTTGTGAAGTGTAATTTTATGTTTTTATTCGTGTGTTAAGATGTAATCATTCATTTAAAGGAAAATGCTTTATATTATTTACAATGGCACTCCCCCCTTGTTTCTTGCATAAGGAATCCCAGGGTTTGATCTTGCACTGAGCCTACAGTGACCTCAGCAGCTGAGATGGGCCAAGCCCTGCTGTGACCTGACTTTCTGAGGGGTTCCTATCAGGCTAATCCTTTCAAGTGCTACATAGACCCATGAACAGTGGGCATGTCATGACAGGGTCCGTCTAGCGGTGGGAGGAGCCCTGCCTGTACCAGCTTCCCTCATTGTAGCCACAGAACTCAGGATGGAGGGCAGGAGAGGTGGTGACTGCAGGATGTGACATCTATACTTGAAATGCACGTGGAATCCAGCATTTCTAGATTAATTTGACTAGATTATTTTTCCTATTTCTAGCACAGATAAAAACTTGAAATAAAAATTAAATGGCATTCATTGGAAGACGAAGAAAGTAATAAGTTTGTATACTTAGTTTCGTGGCCCCGGGCAGTCTACACTAATACAACAGTGTTTCTAGTTGTGCTTCTCGGCACCATGGGGTCCTGTGGGAGGCAGGCTACGCCAGTGGAGTGTGTTGGGGGAGACTTTTTAAAAATAATATTTTAATTAACAAAAGTTTTATAATCTGAACATTTAACTCTCCTCCACACTACAGATACTCTGTGTCTACTATAAACATTTACTTGGGTATAATACCATAAATTCTCAGTGCACCTTAAGGAATCTCTCTATTTACCATTAAGAAATAACCCCACTGGGTATTTTATGATAGACTTATTCAGATGGCTCTGTTCACTTAGCAAGGCTTCTTGCACAGCTTCCCAAGTCCCTACATCTGGGAGATTTTCACTGGCGTGTTTACTTCTCAATTGAGCCAAAACTGGAAAAAAGATCCAAATGTCCATCAACTGAAAAGAAAATAACAAGATGTTGTCCGCCCATACGATGGACTACTACTCCTCAAGGGAGAGGAAGAAAATATTGATAAATGCTGCAACATGCGTAAATCTCAAAAAGACATGGTTGGTAAAATAAGCCAGATACAAAAAAACTACTCAATGTACGATTCTATTTATATTACATCGCCCTGAAAGGCAAATTTAAAGAAAAAGAAATGAGTTAATGGTCACCTGGAGCTGGACGTGGAGCATGAATTGACTGCAAACAGGTACTGTCAAAACTAGTTGGGCTGATGGAAATGTTCTAATACTGGATTATGATGATGTGTAATTTGTTAATCTGTGAAAACTCACCTAAAATAAGTGAGATTTATATCCTATTAAAATATATCTCAGAAAACAACTAGCAATGTGGGCAAGGTTGGGAAGTATGTGCAATAAATTTGGCAATATATTGGCTGAGTTGAAAATGGGTGATGGGTAATGTGGGTCCATTACCGATTTCTTCTATTTAGTGTTATTTGAAATTTCCTATAATAATAATATAAAAGCTCAGCTCAGTGTTGTGTAGGATCAAGAAAATGCTTGGCTTGATTTGTTCTCAAGTAAATGACAATTTAGTTGGAAGGATGAGACATATGCAAAAATAACTATAGGACAGGCTAGAGAAGACTGGCAAAAAGTCTTTGACAAAGGAGGGGACATAAGAAACGACTTCATGGTGGAGAAGAAGTCTGAGTTGCATCTTGGTGAGAGGATGGTCTTGATGTCAGCCTGGGGGGAAGGCCCATGTGGAAGGACAAAGTGTGGAAAGTTAAGGGCACCTATGAGGCTGCAAAGTCAGTTTTACCTGGATATTGTGATGCTTAAGAATAATGATAGTGAGATAAACGGATTCACTCAACAGGGATTTCTTGAACACCTACAACATCCTAGGCAACTATTTTGGGGCTAGAGAAACAGTAGGGCATACAAACAACAGAGATATCTACCTTCTGTGCCTTCTATTCTAATAGGACAGCAATGGTAAACAATTGAATCATCAAATATCAGAACACTTTAGGAGAAAAATAAATATGGAAATAAGATCGGGGTGAAGGAAGGAGCTTCGGGTTAAATTGGCTTTGTTATTTACTGTGTAGTAATATTATGTTACTATTTAATGTAAATTTTCTGTGAAGGTGACACTTGTACAAATCTGGGAGGAGGTGAGGGCATGACCCATATTGAGAATGCACTTCTGGAGGGGGCGAGGCAGGGCGAGAAGAAAGGGGACAAGTCAGGTGACTATGACACTGCTTCAGGGAATGGTGACGGAGGCTCGGGACCAGAGTGGTAGCAGTGGAGGCAGTGAGGAGGCTTCAGACACTGGACAGATTTCAAAGGTAAAACGGACAGGTTTTGCAGACAGTGTGGATGTGGGAGGTGACAGGAAGAGGCGTCCAGGATGACTCTGAGGCGGCTCTCCTGAGTGAAAGGATGGAGTTGCTATGAACAGAAATGGGAAGAATCCAGGCGAGGTACGTTTGGGCATGAAGGTCAGAAAGTCAGCCTTGGTAAGGTTAAGATGATGATCTATTAGACCACCATGTGGAGAGAATAAGTAAGAATATGGTGACCTCAGGGGAGGCTTGTGCTAGAGAGAGCAATTTCGAAATTGTTAGTTCTTAGAAGGCATTTAAAGCCTTCAGACTGCCTGACACCACCAAGGAGGTGTGTACTGAGAGGAGAGTCAAAGATCCAGGACTGAGCCATGGGGCCCTCAAATGTGAGGAGCTCAGGGAGAGAGGGGCCCCTGCAAAGGAGACAGATAGGGTGTAGTGAGGCAGGGGACCAGGAGAGGGTGGTTCCCTGGGAGACAGTGAAGAAGAGTGACAAGAAGGAGACACTGACCTATTGATTTCACAAGAGGAGGCCTGGGACTTGACCGCTGGATTGAGGGACAGGAGGTCATTGTGAGATTTTTGAGGGCAGTTTCCGTGGAATTTGGAAGCTAAAGCTTAATTGGCCCAGGTGTAGGGGACAGTGGATGAGCTGACATAGAGCCAATGAGCATAGACAGCTTTTTGAGGACTTTCACTGTAAAAGAGCAGGAGGGAATTGAGCTGATGGCTGGAGAGAAAGGAGAGTCGAGAGAAGGTTTTGTAAGGGGGAGAAATAGAAACATGACTGTGTGCTGATGGGACAATTCAGTGGAGAGGGAAGAGGGGACAAGGGAACCTCTGTGTTAGGAAGAGGAACCCTGTGTGTGGGGTTTAGGAATTGATGGACTGGTGTTTTTGATTAGGTGATATCAAATGTTTTCACTATTGATTTAGAGTTAAAATATTTTTAGAATAAAATTGATCAAAACAACAAAAGTGTATTCTAAAGTTAACAAAAAACTGTAAAACAAAGGATAACATTTTATTGGAAATGCCTCGCTTAATGAGATGGATGGTGGCGGCATTGGACAGGATTAAAAGGATTATCCAAGTTTGACTCTATGGGAGGTGCCAGGACGTCTGTAAGACTCTTCACACCCGTGTGACTCTTTGAAATTGGAATAGAATGTGGACAGCACCTGGATATAAGAAGAAATGTTCATGCATTTCCAGGGAAATCAACCACTAGCCCCAAGGGAGGGCCAGGAAAATTAGCATCTTACCCAACAATAGGTACATTCTACAGGTGACTCGATACAAGTATTGTGGAAATTCAGTTATTAACCTGATTCAAGAATAATGACTGTACTCTATTCAGTGTTCCAAATTTAAGACAAAATTCTAAAACTGATAAGCCATATTCTTTTTTTATTTCATTTGTACAAATTTCAACTTTCTAAGTTAACCAGTAGTGCTACAAACACATCAGTAAAGGTGCATTTAGAGCTCAAGCTTGGTTCACAGTTAATAGTAAACAGTGTCTCAAGCTAATGTGTGGACATTAGCCGATTGTTGAACTTTGGCTGAAGCTGTCCTCTCCTTAAAACAGGCTTGCCAGTTTTTTTTAATTAGTAGACTTTATTATTTACAACAGATTTACATTAACATAAAAAGAGACAGAGAATACAGTAAGTTCTCATACCCCCACCTGACTATGCCCCCGACTATTAACATCTTACATTAGGGTGGCATATTTGTTACAATTAATGAGCCAACATTGAGATGTTATTATCAACTAAAATCCAAGTTTATATAAGGGTCACTCACTGTGTGGCACAGTTCTGTAGGAGTTGATAATGCATGATGTCGTATGTCACCATGACAGTATCATACTGCATTGTTTCATCACGCTAAAACTCCCCTGTTTTTCACCGGTTCTTCTCTCTCCCTTTCCTCTGAATCCCTGGAAACCACTGAGCTCTTTACTGTCTCTATAGTTGGCCTTTTCCAGAATGTTATACAGTTGGAACATTGCGTGTGTAGCTTTTGCAGACTGACTTCTTCCACTTAGCAATATACATTTAAATTTCCTTCATTTTCTTATATCCTGATAGCTAAATTATTTTTATCACTGAATAATATTCCATTGAATGGATACAACAAAGTTTTTATCAGGAGCTCAGCTGACCTGGGAGAGAGTTGAGCTGTCAGGTGTCATAGTAGCCAATTAAAACAGCAGGACAAAATGAAAGAGTTAAGCCCTTCATCACTTACTGTGATGGTACAAGGAAGAGGCTAAAACTGGAGAAAGTGCGCACTCCTCCTGTTCCGTTTTCCTTCATAGAATGTCCCATCATTCAGGGGTCAGGTGGATCAGGGCAGACTGGAGTTGCCTCACTGCAGAGGGGGCCCCTAACAAAGGGCTCTGACGGTTTTATGGACCCTGGGGTCAGGGGAGGGCAAGAGGGAAGGACTGGGTATGGAAAGGTACTGGGCACTGACTCAGAGAGTGGGGACAGTGTCTGCAAGCTTCCCTCTCCTCCCCCCAGAAGGACGCCTTGGCAGAGGAGCTTCAAGAGAACCATGGCCCAAGGCCTCAGTAAAGAGACCCAAGAATGCAGGTGCCTGGGCCAGGAAAGCAAACATGTGAAGAGCATAACTGGCCAGAGTGGCCTGAACCCTTGACTGCAGCTCCCTTCAGAGACTGCAGTGCCCTGGCCGTGCACCAAGTCTGGTGCGGGGAGGACCGCTTCCCTCATGAGTCCTGTCCAGTAAAGGCTTTGTCCTTGCCCATGCTGGGTCCTCAGAAATCACACACAGGTTTTAACTGTTAACCAGATTCCTCAGTTTGTTTATCCATCCACCTTTGGAAGGGATCTCGGTTGTTTCTAGCTTTGGATGAATTTGATAAAGCTGCTATGAGCATTCATGTAAATTCCCTTTTATTCACTACTTTCACTGCATCCCACAGACTTTGACAAGTTATATTTCTATCTCATCTCATTAAAACTATTTTTAAATTTCTGTTTAGACCTCTTCTCTAATGTGTTATGTGGAAGCCCATTGTTTAATCTTCAACGATTTGGGGACATTAAACAAACCATGTCCACGTCCTCCACCCTCTTGTCCAAGTGAAGCAGAGGTCCCTGAGTAATTCATGAGCAGCATCACAATGCCTGACAGTTCCTCTGCGTCCCCCCAGCCTCCCAGGAGGGCCTACTGGAGGAGGTCCTGGTGGCAGGAGAGATGAAGAGGCCTTATCTGATGTCAGTGTAGGATCATGTCCCCTTGCCTGAAATAGAGACTTTTTGCTTTCTTCATGTCCCCATTTTTCCATTAAGCTCACATGTGAAGACATGATGATGGACATTGTAGATGTAAACACTGTCTTCCAGGGGCGGTGGAAGAGGAGATCCTTCCCCAGTGGTATCTGGTCCAAGAGGGCATGCACAATGGCAGCACCAGGTTGGCAGCTGTGTGGGTGGCGTCTCCTCAGAAGGAGTGTTTCCTCCTGGGACTGAGAAATCTGTAGTTGCTGACCTAAAGGACTAGAGAGCCGTGTCATCCCGGAAAAGCTCACGCATTTACCACAGGTGCATGCTAAGTTTGCTTTGACAGCCTTGACTTGACCACCGTTTATATCTGCTTTGCAATAATCACCAAGAGAACCAGAAAAGCCAATGTGCAAACAGTCCTCCCCTGACCTGCTCCTCACAGTGCTCACTTCTGTAACTGAGGTCAACTCAGGAGGAAGAGGAAAGGGTACAAATTCTGAGTGACCTCACCTGCTGAGGAAGACATTTAGAGGCTAAGACAGGTGGGCATCCTGGCTGCTTTCAGTCTGCAGATCCAACACAATTCCAGGTTCCTCAAGGGAGTGAGAATTGGGGCTTTCATAGGAAAAAATTAATTTTCCAGATTAAAAACAATATTGCCATGTTTCTACAATACATGGAAGTAAGTGCTCCGTTTAGGTGGTTCAGGGCTGTGTGCACCAGGGTTGGGGTGTTTTGTGTTATTCCATGCAGATTAATTGTGAATGTGTGTGTGTGCGAGTTGTGTTTGTGTGTCCTTGTGTTCTCCCTTCTGGGCTCTGATTCCCTTAGAGTGGGTTACAGGTCACAGGGCCTTCCCTGGGGGAGGTGATCATGAGAAACACATCACCCGGGTGCACATTGCAGGCGTCAGCACAGGCCCAGGTCAAGAAGCACCAGCCCCAGGCCTGCCGCACCCACACTCGGCCACAAAGACAGAGATCCGCAAATTGTTTAGGTCTTATTTAATTTCTCTCAGCCGTGTTTCCTAGTTTCCAGTGTACAAGATTTTCTATTTGTTCTTTGGTTTTCCTTAATTATTATGTATTTTTATGATGTTGTAAATGGTATTGATTTTTATTTTCATTGTTTGCTGATTGATTGCTAGTATAGAACACAATTCCATCCTGCATGTTGTGTTGTATCCAGAAGCCCGGATTGAAGCACTCAGACCAGAAGCATCTCAGAGTCTCCCCCAGACGCCGAGCTGGTGTGACCAGAATCCCCCTCCTTTGGTCTCCTCCAGTGTCCCCAATGAGAGACTGTTGTCTCTGGTCAAGGGGTTTCTGCCTGTGACACATGAACCAGGTGAGACACTAGCAGACCCACTCTTCTGAGGAAAGGCAGGTGCTGGCTGAGGAAGGGACAACAGCAGTCACCCCCTTACCTAGATGTGGTGGGAGCTGGTGTGGGGTGGCTACTCCAGGCCAGGAGAGAGGAGGGAGGTTCGTGTCTCCCTCCCCGTGGGTCTGGCCCCTGAGTCAGTCGTGGAGCCTCTGAGACACATGTCACAGTAGTATTACCCTCTTCCTCAGGCTGCAGCCCAGAGACGTAGAGAAAATCTGAGTCAGTGGAGGGCTCTCTGGATCCAGAGAAGGGGCTGGGGGCCCTGGGACCCTGATTCTTCCCTGAGTCTGACTTGAAACTCAGGAGACACTGAGGAGCGCTCCCTGGTTCTTCTGGTACCAGGTCATCCAGAAGCCACCAGCACCGAGAACACTGCTCAGGTGCAGGTGAGTCTGGCTGGTGTTCCCAGAGGTGCAGAGAGGGAGGGCACTGAGTCAGCACAGGCTGGGAGACGGAATCTGGGGACACAGACAGTCAGGAGTGATGGGTGGGGCCCAGCAGTAACATGCTGGGATTCTGAGCCCAGGGGGCTGACATCTGCTCAGAGCTGCCTGGGTCTCTGAGGCCTGTCCCTGCCTGAACAGTGAGAGAGGAGCAGAGGAGGAGAGGGGTCCAGGGCATGGGGACACAGCCCTCCTGAGTTCCAGGCTGGGGCTGGGTGGCCCAGACCTCTTCTATCTTCTCCAGAGGCCTGATAGAAGCAGAGCTGTTCACACAAAATTGCTCCTCTACTGGAGTATCTGCTCCATCCTGAGCACAAACTGAAGTCTGAGTGTGGTTCTTCAGACAGAGTCTGAGCGTGAGACCTGGGGTTTGCCCAGTGGGAGGGACCGTGGAGGAAGCAGCTGCTGGGACCTTACACAGACTGCCCAGCCCAGAGAGGACACAGCTGCTGAGTCCCCATCAGCAAACAAGGTACCAATGCCCCAGCTGAAAAGTGTGGAGGATGGATGTCAGGAGAGCGTGAACTATCTCTCTGACAACATCAGAAAACGAACTTTCCCAAAGCTTTCTTTTCCTCCTCGATCTCCACTGTGCAATGACAATAAGCATCTGGTGTGTGGAGCAGAACAGCACATGTGCTATGGATCTAGCTTATGTGTATCTGTGAAGAAATTTTAAGTATTAACTTGTTCTCATCATCAAAATAATGAATTAGGGCCTATCTGTTAATGATCTTTGAATAGGAACAGTCTCGCAGGTAGTGGTGGGGTCTCTGAGTCTCACTGTTGGTTGATGTATTTTGGAGCTGAGCCCCGTCCCCATCATTACAGGCAGAGAGGGAGGGAGGAAGGAAAGTCTTGGAGGAGTCACCCTAGATGGATGGACACACCCTGGGAGAGGCTCGAGGAGGCACATGGCGATGGACGACTGGATAGGAGGATGGGGCCATGGACCTCCTTCCCCCTGGTGGTGTTACCATCTCCACCCTCTCACTTTGTCTCCTGCCTTGAAGGGCTGAGCCATTCTGAGCATCTGAGGAGGTTTTGGTTGCACTTCCCCATGGGTTTACATCACTGTGTGAGTATAACTACCCGTATCCAGAGCACAGTAATAGTCGGCCTCGTCCTCAGGCTGGGCCCCCGTGATGGTGAGGACGGCTTTGTTCCCAGAGATGGATCCAGAGAATCGAGCAGGGACACCAGAGACACGGCTGTTTGTGTTGTAGATAAGTGTGCGGGGAGCCTGGCCTGGGGTCTGCTGGTACCAGGCAGGGTAGTTACTGGAAGAGACTGACCCAGAGCTAAGGCCACAGGTGAGTGTGACCGTCCCTCCTGAAGACACTGACAGTGATGGCTCCTGGGTCACCACAGTCTGAGAATCCGCCCCTAAAACCAACAAAAGAAAGACATGTATTGTTATGGGAGACAAGGGTCATCTTGAGATCCTGCTTTTATGTGTCCCCCGAGGACGCAGAGTTCCTTCCCCTGACCTGAGCTGTATGCAAGGAGCCCGAGAAGAAGCACCGTCCAGGCCATGGTGGGGTCACTCACAGGACGTGGCCTCCTCAGACTCCTGGGCTGTTGTGTGGTGTCATCGGGGCCTTTTCATGCTTCTCAGGCCCATCAGGAGGAGAAGGTTCTTCATGCAAATCTGCTTCCTCTCTCTTCCTGCCCCAGTGTCACCCCAGTGTCCCCTGGGGGAGATCTTGAAAGAGGCAGATGCTGGGATCTTACACTGACCAATGACTACATGTGACTGAGACACCGAGTGATGGGGGTTGACGTCTTTCTCTAAATCAGCTCCCCTACATCCCTGGTGACCTCAGTCCTAAGTTTCTTCTCTGGAGAGCCTGAGGGCTGAAGGGTGAGATGGGTGTGTTCTCCACCTCCTGGTCCCAGTGATCTAGCTCATCCCAATCCTCACCCCGGGCCTGGGAACTTTCCTTCCTCCCCAGAGAGGTCACGTATTGTTTCCTTTGTGGGAGGTTAGTAGGCACTCCTCCCTCCAGCAGTGAACCCAATGGGAAATAACAGAGTCATAACTGGGTGTGTGAAGGGACAGGGTCTCCCTCTGACACAGTCTCTGAAACTGTCCCCAGTAGCAGCAGTGGGGTGATCAGGGCTGGGGGTGCCCACACAGAGCTGCACTGCCAGGCTCGGGACGGCAGCTCTCCTTTGCTCTAAGAACCATCAATAATCTGGAGTAGCTTCAGTTTTTTAGAAGAAAGTGAAAGATATCAACATTAAATTATGAGAACCCTCCCAAAATCAGATAAAAAAACTAGGAAAACATGGGATTCATAATCTGACATAAAAATTATACTGAGTCTGAATGAGTTGGTGGGAACATCATGGAGGATTTAAAACACTGTTTTCCCTTAGTCTTACATGGAGCAGAAGGAATGGGAACAGCAGATGGGGGGATTGTGAGTTAAGGAGGCGCAATAGGAAGATAAAATTTTACCAGTAATTTTTGAAGTTTAGCCACAAAATTTGTGTTCTTAAGTGTGAAATAAAATATGATTTTATAGTCATTTCAGGATTGCTAGTACATTGTTTCATAAAATGTGCGTGGTTATTCTGTTCCTTTCTCATTATCTGTGTTTGAGAGCCCCAACTCATATCAGACAAAGATTGGTACTAAATTAAATTATTTTGTGCCTTTTAAACAAAGGATTTTCTGATGTAGTGGTGAAAAATATGTAATCTTACGTGCATCAAATTTAAAGATAAAACGTTTCTGAAAGTTGAGAGAAAAATGAAGAATGAGAAAGAATAACCGAAATATCTGAAAAACACAAACAATATCAGCTTCCATGTCACTAAAGTGTGTAGAAGTGAATGACCAATAACATACTACTTAGAAATGACTAAAGTTGTGGCAGTTTTAGAGCTAATGCATTTATTATATATTTCATCATGAATAAATTGGGAAGTCACAGTTTAGGATCTCAGCCCTCTGGAGGGAGCCCTGAGCCAACCCTAGAAACTGTCTCAGTCATTCTCAAGGCACCACGGGTGAGAATAATTCTTTCCTATTGAGAAAGTCTGGAGCCAGTGGTGAATGGAAGGACTGGGAAGCCGGACACGGGAGAAGAACCCCGGGCCCAGGGGCCCCTCACAATACAAGCAGGACAGGAGAGGAGCTCCCCCTGGTGGCTCTTGGGTGATGCTGCTTGATCCAGGTAAGAGCTTTCCCTGGGCTGTGCTGTTTCTCTGAGGACCATGCGGCTGCACGCTGCCCACCATGGGCTAGAGTATCAAAGAATCCCGTCTGCATGGGTCCAGTACCTTCGTTTTCCTCTCCCGCGGTGTGTCAGGGCATCACCGCTGGGCGTTCACAAGCTCTCTCTCCGCTTGGGGCGTCTGGCCTCTGGCTCAGTGTGTCTTCGTATCTGCTCTCCTCCAAGGTCTGTGTTCACATCATCCGAATATTTCAGTCATCTAGTCTCAGCCCAGATCCTCCCTGGGGTCAAGGTGAATGTTCCTCCATATAATGTGGATGCTACTTGCACCTACAGCTGTGTTCACATGATACTGTTCCTGTTGGTTTGGGTTCCATTGTTTTCCTAGAATCAGAAAATGAAATTGCCCTACATTCTCTCTTCTCTCTCTCTCTTTATACACATACATAACATATAATATATAACATATATAACATGCATTAAGTAACATAATAGTAAGATATATAATATGTAGTAGTTTATATATTATATATCTGTATATTACATAATATATATTTATATATAGGCATAATAATCTTATATATTACATACAATAGTTCTATAATGTTTATATATTTTATAAACTTTATACTAAATATATATGTTCATAATAAAAATAAATTCCTTATTGTATTTGACTCTCAGATATATTTAATATATTTTAAATGCAATTTTGTAATTTTACTCAGTATGAGGTCTGATATAAAAAGAACGTTGCTATAAATGGAACCCACCTCCCTTTTTAGGGCTTTTCCACTGTTCCTATACTGGAAACCCTCAGGGTCTATTACTCTGTGTGCATTGGGTCCTGATCAAGGTTTTTAGTTGGAGGTCCATGGAGTCAATGGGGGTCAGGTGTCTCTGATCTAGGTCCAAAAGAACAGACATTTATCCAACATCTTCCCAACCAAAGAAGCAAAGAAGGAAGAACAGTAGACATTGTGGTTTAAACTGGGGGAAGTGAGCACAGGATGGGGTTGTACTGAATGTATAGATTGATTTGGGTGGTATTGACTGATACTTCCTGATATTAAGCCATCCAATCCATGAATATGGTTGTCCTTTCACTTATTTTAATCTTTGTGATTTTTTTCAGCTATGTTTTGTAGTTTTCAGTTTACAAGCCTTTCACCTACTTGGTTAAGTTGCTCCTAAATATTTTATCATTTTTGATCCCATCATAAATGGAATTCTCTTAATATCCTTTCCAGCTTCTTCATTATTAGTATATAGAAAACCAACTGGTTTTTGTAGAGTATTACTCCCCTAACTCCTGTAGGAGATGCTAGATAGAACCCGTTAGGGGTTATGACAAGAGTTTGTTTTCTCTTTTGGATCAGGAGGGTCACAAGTGACGAAGCAGGTGGGGATGTGAAAGTAAAGCTCTGCAATCCATCAGCAATAAAATGAGCATCACAAATGGCAGACTTTGCACGTATGAGGAGTTAAAGAATAAAAATGGAACCAGTGCTGCCTCGACTACTGATGGGGGACACAGAAAAGGCATAAAGCTTTTTTTTTTCCTTCAGTTTGAGAAAAACCTCATTTATATATTCAAGAAATTGTGTACTTACTTGTGAAACATATATTTTAAAAGCACTAACTATTCTCTGGTCGGTGCCAGGTGAAAATGCAATATGAAGAGTCAGGAAGGAACACCACCTGTTTTATCCCCAAATTGGTTGTCTTGTTAAGAACAAGAACAGAGCACCACCTTTTAGCTTCTTGGTTTCTCAGGGTCTGGCCCCTGGGAGAGGCCTCAGCACCCTCACCCCCCGCAGGCCCCTCTCTGCTGGTTGACAGGCTCCCACTCTCTCCTCAGGCCCCTAACACCTCCTCCCACCTCCTCGTTTGACCCCGACTCCTCTTTCAGAAGATCAATGATGTGAAAAAAGAACTTCCACAAGTTTTTCTGTCTATCTTGGACTTTTCGATTATTGGAGTTTGAAGACGGAAAAGAAAAGAAAATCCACTCCATTTACGTGTGTTCCTTTTCCATTTACACCTGCAATTTGCAATTATTTCCTCTGTTTCCATCTTTAAAATTATTCCCAGATATTTATGATTTATTTTATTGATTCTTCTGCTCCTTTATTGAAGCGTTTTCAATTACAGTTGTACACGTTTATACAAAGTATTAGGTGTTTATCCTCTATAGTAAGAGTCAGAGATTCACAATATGCCCAAATTTTCGAATACAGGAAGGATATTTGAAATGCTGATTAAATTCAAAATGATACATGTTAGAGAAATAAGTGAGGATATATGTGCAAAGACGAAAGTTCATGCTGTTCACAGAGGACAATTGACGTTGAGGAGACGGGGACCATCTGAGTGAGTCCTGAGGGAAGCAGGTTGTAGAGACAATCCATCCTCTCCCAGACGTGTTGGTCTGACCCCCTCTGAGCTCCTGTACGAGGAAGGAAATGAGTGAGGATGCTTGGGAGACACGGATGTCCCACACAACACTGATCCCTTGGACGATGCATCTTCTCTGAATGAGGTGGTCGTCTGTGCCCACTCGGCTGCTCCACATACGTGTCCCAGGCTCTGCTTCTGGTCCTGGACAAAGGTCGGTGTGAGAAGGAGAAGTTGAGAACAGAAACGAGGAGCAGATCCTTAGGGGGCAGAGCAGAATGTGGTCCAGAGCGGGGCTCTTGCTGGCGAAGCTGGCAAAAGGGGAGAAGGGTCCCTCCTGGAATCCCAGGTGAAGGTGGGATTTCCTCCCTGTCCTCTGAGAATGACGGATATTTTACAGTGGGGGAAAAATAGGTAAATTACCCTGATAAGCAGGAGCTCAAATGTTTGGGGTTACCCTGGAGAGGCAGAGAAGGGGACATAAGGAAGAGCAGGGGGAGGGTGGAGAATCTGTGACAGAGAGAAAGGGCCCCTCTGCCTGGTTCGTCATGGGTTCCCCACACAGAGCCCCTGCCCCTCCACAGGGGAGTTCTTTGAGAAAGCTGCAGAATGTGGTTGAATGAAGGACTGAGGACTTAAGGAAGCTGGACAGGCACAGAGAACCCACAGGAAGTTTGACCCAGTCACAGTACAGCCCATTCTCAGCTCGGAGAAGCCTCTGTGTGCTAATGCTCCTGTCCTCTGTCATCCACCATGTACTTTCCAATTTGGGAGAGTTCCTCCTCCTTCCTTCTCCCAGGAAGTCCCACATCTCCCCTTCCCATCAGAGGCACCCTGTCCCCCCCTGCTCTCCCTGATGTAGGATCACTAGGGTAGGGACCTTAATTGTGCTGATTCTGCTACAGCTGATGCTGAGGTCTTCATAGTGGGAGCAGGCGGCAGTTCTGGATTCCACATCGGGTGGGGGTTGGATGGGTGGCCCCCTCATTGCAAGTGAGGGCAGGAAATTGTCTCTGAGCTGCACTTGCATAGCAGGCAATGTTCTCACATGGATTCTATGTTGCAAATGAACATGGAGCCTTGTAGGAAACACACACCACACAGCCTACTGATGTCCACCATGGGGACTGGGAACACTGGGTCTCTCTCATTCTTCCCCTTCATTCTTGGGAATGGAGTCAATTCATGCAAATATGTTGCTGCCATTCTCCACATCCAGTCCCTCAATGACTCTGGTCTGTGTGATGATTCTGGTCAGATGGAGAAGGAAGATGACCTGGGTTTTCCCTGTGGGCTTTGGGAAGACCAGCATCCAGTTTCTCCATGGGGTTAGAGCTGTCACAGCTGCAAGAGAGTCACACATGTATGGGGATCATTGTTCCCAACTCCACTAGGGCAGGCTCAGCCTTGTCCCACACTGGGTGAAGGGCAGGGGTGAGCATCAGTCTCCACTCACTAGTGAGACAAGCAGCGCCCCCTGGTGGTCACAGAACCACAGCCCTCTATTTAAATTACACAGCTGGGCACTATGGGCAGGTTAACCAGCTTCTGATAACTTTTCCTACATCTCAAGAGGGAAGACTGGGTGGTTGGACTCTTGGTTCCCCAGGTGCTCTCCCTGTGGAGTCTACACAGCCTGGAGGGACCCCCAGTTGGCCTGCATTATGCCCCCTTACCTTCCCCCCTCCTGCAGGGACATCTGTGATCCCCACTGTGACTAGCTCATGGTTTTCACTCTCCATCGGGGTTTCCAGATGATCTGCTCACAAATTCATAAATTGTCTCTTTATTAAATATTCATAAAATTATCCTATTTTCAGGCTGTCAGATATTTCCTACAGGATCCTGATTAATACTTCTGAACTATAATTGACCACAGACAGAATCATTTTGGTGAATAAATCCCCTGTGTCATGTAAGAGTCCAAATTATCCCCCATATTGCCATCCTAGAGTGATTCTGTGTCCTGAACAAGGAGCTGCTGCCTGAGTAGAGATGATATTCTCAGAATGTTCTATTAGCGATAGTGAGGACATTCTCTAAGTGATGGCTCCACGGCAGGGCTGCAGAATCTCAGCAGGGGGGCATAAATGACTGTAGTTGTGACCCTGATGCTGGGTGTTGTCACCGGCAGTGAAGGTTTAGTGAGAGCCCAGGCAGCACAAGCAGAGGCGTTTGCCTCACTTCCCCAGTGACCTGGAGCAGTGAGCAGTGGCCCTGTCACCCCATACATGACAGTAAGGAGCAGCTTCATCTTTGAGATGAAGGTCACAATTTAGCACATAAATTGAGCTCATTGAGATGTCTTTGGAACCACAGAAGCAGCTGAGATCCAGAGCCTCGTTCTGACTTGAGACTGAGTAAAATCTCAGAAGATATTGGGATGGGCGCCCTGGCTTCTGGTGGTAACAGAAGAGAATTCGTGCCCCCAACTTTGGGAAATCTCTGCACCTTCACCTCAAATGTGCTGAAAACTGAAAACTTCTCTGAAAATAAAGTCTATTAAAGCACAAATAAAGAAAGAATAAGAGCTTTGTGGAAACCATATGGTAAAGAGAAAAACAATGAAGAGGGAGAAATTTAGAGTTCTGTCAGTTACAGAAAATAAAAAAGACAAATAAGAAACATCTCCCCATCACAATAAATGTAACAATAAATGAGGACAATACTAGAAAACCAGTAGATCTAATGGGCACATCAAAATCATGTTTTTAAATGACAGAACAGAACAACTACTTACTAACTTTTGAATGAAAATGGGTAATGCACAAATATACAAAATAAGAAATGATGTTGCAAAAATGAAAGATAAAAAAATCTAAGTGTTAACCTCTAATAAAAATGGTAAATTACATACTTTCACAGGAAGATAAAAATATTTGATTCCACTAGAAAAAAAGTGAACAAACAGACGAACTGTCTTAGAAAAAATAGAAAATATTACTATGGAACTATTCCACAAAGAGGCATCAGATACAGTTAGTACCACAGAGGGCACTAACAAATCTGCAATTAACCAATGGTTCCAATTTGCTTCCTTCATATATATATATTTTTTCAAAATGTTGAAAAAAATGAAAATTTCCTAATTCTTGTAGAAAGGAGGTATAACAGTGATATATACTGCTGACAAATAAAATACAGAAAAAAAATTACAGAACGATATTATGAAATATCACTGCAAATATTCCAAGTAAAATATTAACAAAGAGATTCCAATCAGGTTAATAAGCTGACGCACCTTACCACATGTGATTTATTCCAGGTACACAAGTTGGGCTCCATGTTGATAAACCTTTTAATATAATACATCATATTAACAGATCAGGGCAGCCCTGGTGTCTCCTAGTGAAGACTCAGTGCTCTCACCACAGCAGCCTGGGTTCATTTCCCGGTCAGGAAACCACACCGTGTGTCTGCGGGTTGTCATACTGTGGTGGCTACATGTTGCTGTGATGCTGAAAGCTATGACACTGGTATTTCAAACATCAGGAGGGTCACCCATGGTGGACAGGTTTCAGTGGAGCTTCCAGACTAAGACAAAGAAGGAAGGACCTGGCTCCCCACTTCCAAAAAAGTTGGCCATGAAAACCCATGAACAGCAGCAGAGAATTGTCTGATGCAGCGCTGGAAGGTGAGCAGATGGCGCAAAAAGACTGAGAAGGGTTCCACTCTGCTGTGCACAGGGTCGTAGGAATCAGAATCAACTCAACAGCACTAACAACAGCAACAATAGAAATTAATAGATCAGCAGGTAAAATCATATTATCTCAGTAGATCCTGAAAGAGCCTTTGACCAAATTTAAAACAAATTCCTAATAAAAAGTATATAAAATTAGAAAAAGGCAGATATAATGTGGTAACACACACTTCCTCCCACACAGGCATAACCTAGTTCCATACCCGGCTCCTGGGCTAATGGGCTGGGGAGGAAGACACTACGAACATCGGGAACAGGCAGAGGTGACTTAACTCCACTGTTAGTCAACGTCACCTGAGGTACTAGACAATGCAATTAAACAAGAAAAATCGATGGTTAGAGCTTAGCATTGACGGGGATGGACTAGGAGTCATGACAGAAGACCCAAACATATGGTCCAGCCTTAGATACGCTGGTTCTGGTGCAGAAGTGACAGAAGAAATCTCCCCAATGAGCAGAAAGAACAGGTATTTATACTGAGGACTAATGAGTGGATGGCGTTTCCCTGAAAACTCCTATAAATAGGTAAAGAACCAAGGATGGAGATGCAGGATTCTCTAGTAAGAGTTCAGGGCTGAGATGACCACAGCTGGACCCCCAATCTGAGCCCCTGAGCTTCAGTGCAAAGAGACTGTGCCCACAGCTGATGGTGAGGTGGACTTTCTGTTTCCTTTGAGACCCTTGTCTAGGAATGGGCTGCTGTGAGTGACTCTGAGGACAGAGGGAGAGGAGGAGCCTTCACTCCCAGGCAGTGTCCCTGGATGAACCTGGACCTGTGGAGGCTGCAGCAGGAGCAGCAGGAGCAGAAGCCACAGGCTGAGACTGAGCAGACACTGCTGGGGGTTTCCCCTCCTGGCAGCTGAGAAAGCGAGTTCTGGTCTCAATTCCCCACAGGCCTGGAGCTCTGTGAGCACTGGGGCTGCTGTCATGGGAGTGTCACTGAGAATCAGCCTCATACTCAGGCCTCAGACAGGTGATGGTCAAGGAGCCCACGCTGCCACACTTGGAGCCAGAGAATCAAACAGGACCCCGTGCCACCCGAGGGTCTACTACCATCATAATAGATGAGGAGTTTGGGGCCCATTCCTGGGAGCTGTTGGTGCCAGGACACATAGTGGACATGCCTGATGTGTCCTGACTCAGACACAGCTGGATTCTGTGTCCCTGGCTCTGCCCTGACCCATGATGGACTCTGTACCCAGGGCAGCCTTCCCCTGGCATTCTGGAATGTCTTCTCAATTTGAGAAAATCAGACAACGTGTTACTGCCAAAGACAGGGTTTGGGGGCAGAGTTTGGATGTGGACAGATGTTCTACACAAAGTTCCCTGCAGTGGGTCTCAAACTCCAGTTTTAGGCCAACCAAAGGAGGCAGCTGCCTTCCCCAAGGAGTGGGGGCTGCACAGGGAGGGCCCATTGCTGGGGACAGCAGGTTTTTGTCTCACTTCCCCACAGCCTGGAGCACTGTGTGAGCACTCAGGCTGCTGTCGTATGAGGCACAGTAATAATCAGCCTCGTCCTCAGCCTGGAGGCCAGTGATGGTCAGGGAGGCCTTGTTGCCTGAACGAGAGCCGGAGAACCGAGCCGGGATCCCTGAGGGTCGATTGCTGCTACGATAGATGAGGAGTTTGGGGGCAGCACCAGGGACCTGTTGGTACCAGGATGAATGATAGTATCCAACATTGTTGCTGTTTCCGGTGCAGGTGATGGTGACCGTCTGACCCAGAGACCCTGACACTGAGGCTTCCTGGGTCAGCGCAGACTGCGCCCAGGTCCCTGGAAGGAAGAAAATAAAGACAGGGAGGGTGAGCCTGGGGTTCCAACAACACAGCCTGAACTCCAGGGGAAAAGGTAGAGCCGCGGTGTGCTCCTGGGGCCCTGTTCCCAGACTCTGAGGATCCAGGCACCTGTGTAGTGAGTGAGGAGGGCGAGGAAGACAGGGGTCCAGGCCATGGTGGGGATGCTCCCTGGGCTCTACCTTCTGAGTCTCCAGGCTTAGACAGAGAACCTCTGATCTCTTTTATCCCTCCCCACACCCTAGGAGAGGGAGGGCTCCTTCATGCAAATCTATTCCTCCCACTGACTGTCCCAGCCCATCTTGTACTCTGAATCTGGTCCTGTTGCTGGGTCTTGGTCCTGTGAGGGGTGGGGGCTGGGACCAGCCTGGCCTGGAACTCCCCAGGGGCCCCAGGGAGCACCTGGCAGAGGGTACCAGACTATGAAGAGATGGCTGGTTTTCCAGCTGAGCACACACCCACCAGACCCTCTCAGGTGCTGGTGCTGTCTTACAGGGCCCCCTGCTCTCCCAGGCAGGGATTCCTCCAGGTGGGAAAGAAGATGCCAGGAGCCCCCAGAGAGGAATCTGCCTTCCTCACACATTGTCCATAGGCCCCACCCCACCAAGGTCTCATCACTATGCTGCAGCCTCATTCCTACATCTCAAGACTTAGTGTAAGAAAACGATGGGATCTACTCGAGGTAGACTATGTATGGAGTGGAAATTACAGAATGAGACAAGTGGAGGGAAGATTTCTGCTCTCTGTGGGTTATGAGTGAGCTCCTGAAAACTACCAGTGCAGGAAAGGACTGTGAATTCATAGGATTTCAGACACTCAAGGGCATAAAACAAGGCTTACAAGATAATAGGAAGTCCCCAGTCCCCAGACCAGAGATTATAATTCACAGTGAGAAAGTTGATTGGTCAGGGTTCTAAAGGCTTGTTTTCTCAGTCCACTGGCATTGCCAGCCCTACTTCCTAGCCCTCTTTAAAGTTATTTCCTGGAAAAATTATTTTCTATGACCGTAGGTGAAGGAGCTTTTCACACCCACACCTTTCTCCCTCAGCATGGTTGGAAGTCTGGCCAAGGCCACCTCAGGAGGGGACTGGTGATCTCTCCTGCCTCCTCAGTCAGCAGCATCCTGACTGGGTCTGGCCCCAGGGTTGACTGGAAGGACTAGAACCTTCCACAGCACCTGCAGACTGTGATTAACGGGTCTCTATAACTCATGATTTATGAGGCCAGCGGGAAAGAGTGAGTATAAACACTCAGACAATGTAATAAAGCATTTGAAATTTTACTATGTCATTTATCACACTGATTGACTTTCATGATATATTTGTGAGAAGCAATTATGTTCTGCTTAAAATGTGGACTTTGACATGAGTTGAAGATTAAGTCAAGAGCTAGTTGTGTCATTACTGGTGGGACAACCCTAAGTAATTTGCTTCATCTCTCTAGCCTACATTTCCAGTTGAGTAAAAGGGAGGAAATCATAATAATAATGACCACAAACAAACTTTTACAGTGAAGATTATTGGGTGGACAGTGTGTCCAGTACTGAGTGTTGAGCTCTGCACACAGCAGGTGCTCGGTGAGGGTGACGTCACCTTTTCAGAGGACTATTCAACAGGGCTTTACACAAAATGCAAAACCACATATTTGGGAAATCTAATTTAAGCCTATTCTGCCTACCAACTAAGAAACTAGGGAAACCCAGAAGAAACCTCACTGATGTTGTCCCAGAATGTTCCATTTCACTCAAAAGTAAAACTCCTGGTCCTTATAAACCTACCAGCCCTTCCTGCTCTAACCACCCACTTCTCCTCACACAGATCTAGTCTGGGCACCTGGGGCACTGAAGACACGGTTTGTGGAGGACACAATGACTTTCCATATCTCACAGATGGCAGGATCTGCAGATCTTCATCTGTCCTCCCCCCAGACGGGATTCCTCTGGGAGACAGCGGGTTATGTGAGGACCTCTTCAATATCTGCACAAATGTCCAAAATCTGCTCATTTCTCCTTTCAAAGAGGCTCCTTCCATGCTCTCTCCACTCTGTCAATGCCCTGTGTGCACGTGATCACAGGAAGCCCCTATTGTCTCCCCCAGCTTCCCCTCAATCCACCCCTGACTGAGGCTGACATGAGGGCTCAGTGGTCGTTCCGGGGACCTGGAGCAGGTGGCAGCACTGACCATTCTTGTTGCTGTTCTGCGCCCACATCAGCACTCACTGCTCTGGCTTCCTCATCCCGTGTGCTCTTCCCTCCGGGTTGTTGAGGGGGTACATGATGGGATCTGTACAGGCAATAACACCAACACAGAGAACAGTTCAGCAGCATGACCATGATGCATAGCCGCTATTTGAAAGAGCCAGGTTCTCAATCCAGCTTTGTTTGTTTTTCCAAATCACAGACAAGGTCTCTTTCAACTCCCATTCACTGATGGGAGAGTTTTGGGAAGTGGGTAAGACGGGTGAGACTCAGAGTTTGCCCCGTGGGAGGGACCAGGGAAGAAGTAGCTGCTCAGACGTTACACAGACCTGTGAGCAGGAGACTCTGCCCGGCCCAGAGAGGACACAGAGGCAGGGTCCCCATCAGCAAAAGAGGCACCAATGTCCCAGCCCTGGGGAATTTGGGAGATTACACAGCAGGGGGCACCCACTGTTCAGACCCTGGGGAGACCTAGAATGCCCCCTGCTGCCCACTGGTCAAACTTCAGCTCTGAGAGAAAATAAAGTCAGGGACACTGGCCTCATAGCCTGGTCACTGTCACCATAAACATCTGTTGGTCATACCCTCTGCTGTGTGCCAGGATACCTGATATTAATAAACAGCCTTCTCCAATAAGCACTTCCTAGATTACTAAAACATAATATGGCAGCTTTAAAACGTGACAAAATCTGTAGGGAGGTGGGGATGCAGAAGGCTCTGGGAGCAAAGACCTAAGCCCAGTCTTGTCCCCTCCTGAAGCCCAAGATGAGGAAGGGACCCTTCATGTAAACCAGCCCCCTCTCCTGGCTGTCCAAGCCCCACTGTGGGCCCTGAATCTGATCCCTGTCTGGAAAGCTGATCCCGGAAAGGGGTGGAGATGGAGCAGTCCGGCCTGGCTTGTGGCTCCCCCGGGGCTTGTGAGGACGCAACTGCTGGGCCCCAGTGAGCAGGGACAGAGAGCACCAGACCAGGGCCAGGTGGTGGCTCCCAGCTGGGATGACAGCACAGACCCTTTAGGGACAGGCCACAGTGCTCCTTGTTGCCCAAGGCCCAGACAATCCTATATTCTGTCTTCTCCACTGTCCACTTTACCCTCCCCCAAAAGAATCAAGATGGACAGTGTCCATGCGGGACACGGTTCTCATTTCTCCACACAGCTCTCCTGCACCTGGGCTCAGCATCCCATCTCACCTTGCAGTTTATAGGACAATGCTGGGAACTCGCCCTCCCGGATGGAGACTCCCCTGGGAGCAGCAGAGCAGGAAGCCTAGTGAGGAGACAGAGGAGCACCCCTCCCTCCCCACCAGGGGAAGCGCCTCTTCTTCTCCCCTAGGCCATGCCAGAACCTTCTCTCCAGACATATAGGACCTGCTCTCAGGGCCTCAGGCCTCTCCATGTGGCCTCCCTCTTCCCTCAGCCCCCTGGACACTGCCTCACAGTATTCTAAGGTCCCAACTCTCAGCAAATAAGTATAAAAGAAACATGGTCTTTTTGATAACCCATACATATGACATGCCTGCACAGACCATGCACTGTATCCTGAAAGGGGGACACGTGGCACACCACTGCTGCAGAGTCTGACATGGAGAAGGCACAGTGACACCTGTGTGTTGTCCAGTAAGTGGCATTTGCCACTTACCGATCCGTCCTTCTGTCATCTGAGGGATCTGTATTGTCACCTCTGCTTATACCCACCCACAAAACTTCTCAAGGGAAAACTCCTATAAAAAGTAATACTATAAATAATAAATGTGCTTATATAAAATCTATCTATTCATTACTGAGATTTTTACTCAAAACATTCATGTAAGAAAATATTTCACCACTACTTCAAACTTTCTTTTATATTACTTACTGAATTTTGCAATTGTTTTCCTACAGATATGGTCAAAGTTTTACATTTATTACACTTTTTTACACAGAATAATGTACATTTTGAACTACTTTTTAAATTACATACTTTTAAAATGATGTACTATTTTTATCAATTGTGAACTGCATAATTTTTTATTCATTCCAATTTATTTTCAGTACAATCTAGTCTTCTAGGTACATAATTATAGGAATTAAATTGATTTCTCAGTTTTAAATATATGTGAATATATGTTATATATATATATATATATATATATATATATATATATATATATATATATTGTTTTTACTTCTATCGTTGATGTGACACAAATCCCAGGTTAAAATCTTTCATGATAGCTGTGTCAACAGCCATCATCTATGGTCCAAGATTAAAATGGAAACAATTCTAGTATTTTGCCTGCAGGAATAATCTTCTCTCTAACTTAAAGATACACAATCACTAAGCCATTAAGAATGTATGCTTTGTTTCTTCGTTTCTGTACTTATTATTATAAAGGCAGGAATGGAGATGGAATTTAAGTGTCAGCTTCTTAAGTTTTTATTTAAAATATCATACATGTTTTTCTATTTAAATATTTTGCGATGAGAAAGATGATTTTGATGAGGTGATCTTTCAAAAAAGATGATTTTGAAACAAAGTCACTCATTTTACCCTTATGACTAATTCCTACTTTTCTCTCTCTTTGGTTTATTATAAAGCTTTACCTTCACTGATTCTCATGTTTGATTCCCAAAACCTGTGTGGAGCTTTTATCTTCCATTTCCAGAATCTTAGAGGGAACTGACAGACCTAAGGCCAGTGCCTTAATTGGGTGATAAATGATGAACAGTGGTCTTCTCTTCACTCTCACAATCTGTCACCAATTTCTACTGATCTGGATGGAGAACCACACGTGTCTGATCCTGACGCAGCCGTGAGGTCAGGGACACACACAGTCCTGAGGATGTGGATCCACAGACGTCAGGGTTCCCTCATTTCCCTCCAGCCTGAGTGGGTTCCTGTGACTCTTAGAGCAGCCTCACCCCTGGTTTCCTGTTTTATTAAATGGGAGCTGGTCTCTGAGGGCAGGGAGCCTGCAGGGAGCAATCTGCCCAGAGCTGAGGGTCAGGCCCAGGAGACCAGCACAGAAGGTGACTGCTCGTGGCCTCAGGACAGGAAGAGAGCCACCATCCTGGGAATGGGTAAAAATGGGAAAATGTAATCATAGCTTTGCGTTCTTGACAACGACCTGAAATTGGATTATGTGGGTTCCTTGTGGTCAGTTTCTGGTAGATTCTTAAGTCCTGAGCTGGCTAAATAGGCTTCAGCCTCCCACTGACACTTCCATAGATTTTCCAGAAAGAATCTGTGACCTTAGGACACAGTTTCTGCCAGTGGAGAGGTGACTAGGCTGAGACCATGCAGTTAGAAATATTTCACCCATCGTCAAAGCCACAGACCCTACAAAGTCTTCAGATTCTCAAGAAGAGGTGGTAGTTCAGCAGCAGAGTCACCCCTGATGGGAAGTTAGATGCAGGAAGTGACCAGAGAGTGAAGGGCCCACAGGGGTAAGAGGGGTTGAGTCTCCACTCCTCCTCATTCTGGAGCACTGTGTCAAGATCATCCCATGTCTGGTCCCAGGGGTCAACCTCGTCTTAGGACAGCATGTAAGAGACCCTTAGGAACCATTCCTTGCCAGATGTGAGTCTGGAGGGCCCATCTTGGATGCTATGAGACAAGAACTCCCATGTCCACGTTTCTAGGGCTTCTGCCTGGATGCTTTTGTTGCCAGACCATATCTTTCATCTCTATGGTGCTGCTGTGTCTGCTGTAGATGATCCTGTTCCTGAGAGCTGAGCCCAAGACCATGGATGGATGTGTCAGTGCAGCCTGGAAAGAGGAACCTAAAAGATATAAAAGATAGAGGGAGGTGAGATTTGGGGTCCCTGCTCACTTTCTGCACGGGCTAACTCACTTGTAGAATCAGAACACACATTCTGGGATTTCCAGAGAGGTTGGTAAGTGAGGAAGAAATTGGAAAAAGGAGAGTCACCCAGTGTGGGAGCCCCAACATCTGAATAGAAACTGAGAAGAAAACTCTGGCTGCCCCCGTGCTTTGTGTGGGTGGGAAGACTCCAGGGAGCCCAGCTACAAACTCGTCTTTCAATCCTTCACTTGATCACACGAGGAAACACTCTGAAAGTAAAAGAACAACAAAGTCCATCTAAACCTGACCCTGCTGGATGGATGAAATGGGCTCTGGGAGCTCACGGACGTTGACTCTCATTCCCCGGGACTGGTGCACTGGAGGAGGACTGGGACCTTTGGGACGTGCTGGCCAGTGATGTTCACCTTCATCTTTAATCATGAGCAAGAGCTTCTGCTGTAGGTGACATGGAGACAAAGAAGAGAACCCACATTCTGAGAGGGTGTGGTTGTTTCAATGGGTCCAGAGATTTGACGAGATATCCCTGGTGCTGATCGTCAAAACTACACTCTTCTAGCCACTGCTGCCGCTCCTCCCAGGGCTCTAGATATTGGCTTTCTGTCCTTAGGATCGCAGACCCTGACAGAGGACGGATCAGCAGGGAGAGACTCAGAGACCTGTAAGCACAGGGCAGGGTCCACATGGTGGAGGAAGCGGGGCAGAGCTGGGGAGGGAGGCCTTGTGAGCATGAGCATCAGGATCCACTCCCAGTGTGGTGTGTAAGGTCAGCGAGGAAGAGGGGAATCCAGGACCTGGTGTAGACCATCCACCTCCCTGTTCCTTAGGCCCCAGAGCTAAGGCACAGCCGCCTCACATCTCTTCCTCTACTCCACGTCTACACCATCCTCTTTGTCTCTCTGGCCCCTTCCTGGTCCTATGCTGTGGAACAATCTATGATGAGAGTTGGAGGATGAAGGAGTCTGTTCCCTACAAAGGTCCTGAGAGGTCCAAGTCTCAGAAAGCATAGGTCAGGGAACACAAGATCTCCCCACTAGGCATGACGTCCCACTGTATATACACCCACAAGACTGGGCAGACCACATCCATGTGTTCAGGGCCACAACCACAGGCTTTCTGAGACAGGGTGAGGAAGCTATGGGAGGTTTCTACTTTGTGAGAAGGGTGTTCAGATTGTCTGTCCAGGAACTATGGATGCAGGTTCCATTTTTGGCCCTCACACAGTCAGAATCAGAGCCCCTGAAATCCCATGCTGCCCTCTTCAGTATAGAGCCTTTATGGTCCTGATTCTCCTCTATAGGGTACAGATCACAGGTCCTTTATTGGGGTGAGGTGATGGCCACGAACACGTCATCCTAGGTTCACATTTCAGGTGACAGCACAGTCTCAGCACCCAGCAGCACCTGCCCAGGCCGGCTGCACCCACCCTCTGCCTGTCAGCCCTCAGAACAGCCTCCGCCCCTGGTCGGTGCCTCTCCCTGACTAAAGCTGCTCTCCCCGCCTCACCTTGACTTGGTTCCTCAAACTTCTAATCTACCTCCTACCCCGGCCCGTCCTCAGATACAGGCAGGTCAGGTGGACACAGAGCAGGATTCTCCCAGAGCCGAAACTCCACTTACATATTTTCTTCGTGTATTATTTTTTTGTGTGAAATTTCCCACTATTGCAAGTGTATTTTACCCAAAGCCATTGCAATGATGGTATTGATCAATGTGGGGAGAACTCTATCTGAAGCATATTGAAAATTTTGATTCATAAAGTAGATATATCTGTACATTATTTAAATATTGAATTTCTCTCAGGGATTTTTATTGTTTTCAGTGCAGAAAAATGTCAAATTCTGTCAGATTTATCCTTATGTTTCTCACATGTATGGTGCTAACGTAAATAGCATTATTTTTTAATTTTCAGTTTTGAAGTGTCATTGCTGGAATATAGAATACAAGTCATATCTGCCTGCAGGTATTTTATCTCAACCCCAGGTTGGAGCCCTCAGACTAGAAGCATCTCTGAGTCACGCCACACCCTTACAAGGGCATGGCCTGAATCAACACATCCAATTTCTCAGGCTCGTCCAATTTCTCCACTGAGAGCTGTTTATCTCTGAGCAACGGATTACTGGGGTGGACACATCAACAGAGTGAGAACATACCAGCAATGGGTTAATCAAAATTTTGAACTCAAGAAAAGTGTGTGATATTGTCAGATCAATTTGTTTGAGGAAATTCAAGTGCTGACAGACAAAAATGACAAGTGAAGTCACCCCCTGAGCTAGACTTGGTCAAAGTCCCTGCCATAGCTGATTGCACCAAGCCAGGAGAGTGGGGGCAGGTTTGTGTCTCATGTCCTCATGGGTCTGGAGCATGTGTAAGCCTTGGAACTGTCACGCCACGTACAACAGTAATAGTCAGCCTCGTCCTCAGGCTGGAGCCCAGAGATGAGCAGAAGCCCTGCATTGGCCGAGGCATCTTTGGATCCAGAGAAGTGGCTGGGGACCCCGGAGCCCTGGTGCTTCTCTGAGTCTGACTTGAAATTGAGGAGATACCTGGGAGGGCTCCCTGGTTTCTGCTGGACCCAGCATATCCAGTAGTCACCAACACTGAAGCCACTGCTCAGGGTGCAGGTGAGTCTGGTTGACACTCCCAGAGATGCAGAGAGGGAGGGCGGCTGAGTCAGCACAGGTTGGGAGAGGGAACCTGCAAACACAGACATGCATGATTGCTGGGCAAGAATCATGGAAAGTTTTCAGAATTCTAAGCAAGGGAGGAGTGATGTTGGAGCTACCCTGTGTCCCTAAGGCCTGTCCCTACCTGTGCAGTGAGAGAGGAGCACGAGGAGGAGAGGAATCCAGGCCATGTTGGACACAATCCCCTGGTCCCCACAGTGGGTCTGTGCTGCCCCAGGCCTCCTTTTCTTCTCCACCCTCTGCCACAGGAGGGGCTGTCCATGCAAATGGGCTTCCATCCAGTGACTGCCCAGCCTCTCCCTGAGCCCTGGTGTTAGGACTCAGCTCACAGCACAGACTGGGGTGATGGAGGTTGGCTTCACCCCTTGTGAGAGCCCTGGGAGGAAGCACCTGCTGAGACAACACAGAGGTCCCTGCTCAAGGGACTCTGCCAGGCCAGAGAGGACACAGCTGCTGAGTCTCCATCAGTGAGCACAGGACCCAGCCCCCAGGCCCCGGCTCCTTTGAGCGAATGGTCCTCACTGAGCAGCTGTATAGGAACCATAGAGCGTCCCACAGCGCCCCCTGCAGGTCATATGTGGAACAATAAAAATGAAAATCTAAGAGATAACCTCCATTAAAAAATATATAAAATAGGGGGCCGGCCCGGTGGCGCAGCGGTTTAGTTCGCGCTTGGCAGCCTGGGGTTCGCCGGTTCGGATCCCGTGCACCCGCCGATGCACTGCTTGTCAGCCACGCCGTGGCGGGGTCCCATATAAAGTGGAGGAAGATGGGCACGGATGTTAGCCCAGGGCCAGTCTTCCTCAGCAAAAAGAGGAGGATTAGCTACAGATGTTAGCTCAGGGCTGGTCTTCCTCACAAAAAAAAGAAAAATATATATATATATATAAAATAGTCTCCTAGAAAGACTCAAAATCGGCTACATCAGAAATAAAGTGAGTAAACACACCAATCTCCTTGGAAAAAATAAACAAGTATTATGGAATACTCTGCAGAATGGCCTAAGATACACATAGTTCCACAAGAAACATCTAAGAAATCATAGAGCAGATGGCTCCAAGTTATTTGCTTCATATTTTTCCATAACATTCAAAAATGTTAAATTTTCTAGTTCTTTTATAAATCAGTTATGACAGTGATAAATGTACCTGACGAATTGCACAAAAAGGAAAATTACAGACCAATAACATGAATTGTTGATACAAGTGTCCTAAATAAAATATTAACAAAGAGATTCCAATACCAGATTAATATAGTGATACTCAATTATCAAGAATGATTTTTTCTGATGATACAAGTTAAGTTCCATATCAAGAAATAGTTAATGTAATACACCATAGAAATACATCAATAGGTAAGATAATATTGTCTCAACTGATTGTGAAAGATCCTTTGGCCAAATTTAACACTAATTGCTAATAAAATCCACATAAAAATAGAAACAGGGAGATACATTTATAATATGATAATACATACTATCTCACACACACATAACTTAGTCCTAAAGCCAGCATCTTAGTTGATGGAGTGGTAAAGGGGGACATTTCCACAAAGATCAGGAACAGGCAAGGGTGGCTTTTATCTTCATTATTATTTGATCTTATTCTTCAAGGATTAGAAACTGTAATTAAAGTGGTGATATCAATGGTGAGGACTTAGCATTGATGGAAATGGACAAGTAGACATCCCTAAAGACCCAAATGAATAATATGGTCTTAGATCCTCCAGTGCTGGTACAGAAGTGACAGGAGAGATCTCCCCAGTGAGTGACTAGTCACTGACTATGACTACTACGGGTAACAGTTAGTGACAGAGACATGATAGATGGAACAAGGGGAAGGGAGGGGACGTCTTGGCCCACCTGTCCAGCGGTGAAGAGCACCTTGTGAGCTCTAAAGTGTTTACCCCAGGTGTGAGGTAATAGTGTGCCTTCCTCTCAGCCTGCACCCTCAGTGGTGTCAGTTATCACCTGTGTGAGGCTTCCGTCTGGGAGCCAGAGTAACCCATCTTGCTGAGGCTTTCAGTTCAGAAAGTCATGTCCTTCTGCCCTAGTGACCACTACACTGAGACAGAGGATTGTAAGTCTGCTGTCACAGCACCTGCTCCGTGTGGGACTGAGGAGAATGTAGGTCCTGTGTGACCCCAGGGGCTCCTTTCCCTAAAAATCTGACACAGCATCCGTATATGAGGGACTGGAAGACAAAGACTACAGGAAGTTGTGGAGACACCACAGCGCTCTGTCTCATGAGCTTCCACTGTGGGGATTCTGCCCACAAGCTGTGTCCTATCCTCCGGAGAGACTTTCCTAGGAGCCCACTTCCTCCTTGGAAATGCATTCTGGATCCTCACTGTCTATCAGCCCCAACCTTTAGCAGACTCCACACAGAAAAAGGAGGAGATAACCCAAATTTGAAGCAACGTGGTCAGGCAGCCAGACCCAGCAGCTCACAGGGTCATGGGAGGCCTCACAGGAGGAGGAAGGTCGCACATCAGTGAGGACACAGTTTGCCCAACCCCCTTGGGCCCCCTGAGAGCTTTACCAGCTGTCTGGCCCAACAGCCACCTCCGAGACTGGAGTGAAAAAGGCCTTTCTAGGATCACCATGGGAACAGTGATGCTCTCACACTTGGACTTTTATCTTGATGGAAATCTATCATTTTTTTCAAACTGTCAATCTCTGTCCATGGTGACGCTTGAGCTCCAACCCTGTGTGTTGTAGCAGGCACTGCACGTGGTGTGTGAGAGGACAGTGAAAGGGTGCAACAGGAACACACCTATGGTGACATGGCCCTGTGTGCATGTTGGGTGTGCACGTTGCCCTGTGTACATGTGGGGCATGTATGGGGATGTTGGGACAAAGGAGCCTGAACAAAGCTGTGCCACGTAAGTTGGGATCTGTAGGATAAGCCAACTGATGCCCATGGCAGAGATGGGGAAAAGCCCTCAAGTCAGACGTCAGGGCATGTGCCAAGGTCAGAAAAACAGGGGAGGCTGGTTGCTGTTGATCCTGTTGAAGGGCTATAAGAGGTCAGAGAGGTGGACTCTGAGCATGTGAATCCAGCACCTCCAAACGGAATAGATAAGAAAAATCTGGAAAAATAAATATTCCCTTATCTAAACCTTGGAATCTTTTGTGACTCATTTTTACTGTCTGTGAAAGTACATATATTTATATGGATAAAAATATATTTACAATGATGTTGCCCGAATACATCTGTTCATTGTGCAGGTCAAGTCTCTTTCACTCACGGTATTGTTTCTAATCCTCCTGCACAGCCCACACTGTTGTCAGAGTGAACCCAGCCCCTGTCCTCTCCTGGGCAGTGAGACGGTGCTCTGTGAGTCCCCACGTGCTGGGGGAGCCCGGGGAGCTCAGTGATTGTGTATCCCTCCCCACTGACTGGAGCTCTGTGAGCACTGAGGCTGCCGTCCCACGCTGAGCAGTAACAGTCAGCCTCATCCTCAGGCTGGAGCCCAGAGATGCTCAGGGAGGCCACGCTGCCTGACCTGGAGCCAGAGAATCTCGCAGAGACCCCAGAGGGCTGGTTGATGTTCCTGTAGATCAGAAGTTTGGGGACTTGGTCCGGGTGTTGCTGCAGCCACAGTGCTCCCTCATTGCCAACACTGTTGCTGTTTCCAGTGCAGGTGAGTGTGACCATCTGTCCTGGGGACTTTGTCACTGAGGGTGGCTCGGTCAGCCCTGCCTGGGCCACAGGCACTGCAGGGGACAGAGAGGAGTGTGAAGGCAGGATCCCAGCTCACTGTGCAGGAGAGTGGGGGCATGGAGCAGAGCTGGGTGTGGATCTCCCCCCCAGGGAAGGTCACACTCACCTGTGTAGGGAGTGAGGAGGGTGAGGAGGAGGCGAGTCAAGGTCGTGGTAGAGACTCAGACCTTGATTCCTAAAACTCTGTGTTGAAGACTGTGCTGCCCTCAGTCTCTTTATATCTCTTAAAATTTTATGTTGGTGAAGTGGATACATTGAAATCAGCCTTTGATGTCTGTCTGCTCCTGGCCTCCCTGCCCTGGGTTCTCACAGGTAGAGGACGAAAGAGGAGGAGATGAGCTGACCCAGGGGGTAGAAGCCCAGGCTCTTGATGCCCCTGGGTCCTGGAGGTCAGCACAGCCCAGTGAGCACACTGATGGCTGAACCCCCTGGAGCCCTGAGTGGTTTCCCAGCTGGGAGGGGCCATCTCAGGACTGTCCCCACTGTCCCACTGTCCCCAGGTCAGACCCCAGCCCCACCTGGCTTCTGTGACACACCTGAGCCCTCCAGTTAGAGGAGCCCTGTTGTCCTGAGGCTCTTTATGAAGCTGCTCCTGATGTCAGAGAGGGACCCAGGCAACTGGGATTCTAGACAAAGGGGGTGTGGGCTGAGGGATGTCCCTGTCACTACAAAGGGGCCACGGCAGCTTGTCTTTCAGCTGCATCAGCAGAGCACACACAGGATTTTATTAGATCACCTGTTACATGGCCAAAAATGGAGAATATTTTCCCATTTGGTTTTTCATGAGACCCAGGTGCCCAAATCTAATACACTTATTTTCCTAACGCTCTCATCTCCAGGAGCTGGAGACCCGGGATGGTTTATGTCTCAATTCCTCCTGGGCACACAGCATTGTGTGCGAATTATGTCTCTGTCATATGTGGGACAGTAATAATCACCTCGTCCTCAGGCTGCTGTTCAGAGACGGTCAATGAAGCCATGTTCCCTGACTTGCAGCCAGAAAATCATTCTGGAATAAGTGAAGGCCCGGTGCTTTGAAGCGTCAGAGTTACGGGGACAACACGGAAAAGAACTGGTACAACACACATTACAGGATCCAGTGTTGCTGCTCCTCCAGAGCAGGACATGGTGACCTCCTGGTCCAGAGTCCTGACACCGAAGATGGCTGGGTCAGCAAAGACCATGCCCAGGACCCTGAAATGAGGGACATAGAGTCACAGAGATGGAGAGTCAGGGCCCTGCCCACAACCCACGCTGGACACCAAGGAGAAGGAAATGTCCATGTATTGTTCTTGGGACCCTAACATGACCCCAGAGACCAGTCACCTGTGAGGTGAGTGAGGAGGGTGAGGAGAGGGGTCCAGACCATGGTGGACATGCCCCCAGAGTTCCCCCTCTATCCCTCAGCTGAGACAGAGATGCTCGAATATCTGTTACACATTTCCTCACTCTGATGGGAGCAGGAGCCCTTCATTCAAATTATTACCCATCCTCCCTCTCTGACTGTCTCAGCCTGTCTGTGAACCAAGATTCAATCCCCTGTGCCTTGAAGTTTATTTATGGATGACGTGGAGATGGTAAACTGCTGATGTGGACTCATCTGGGGCCTTGGGAGGAAGGACCTGCTGGGCTCCAGGGGGCACTGAGCAGAGGGCACCAGCTAAGCAGCCAGGTACTGGGGTCACAGATGCGGTCTCACCACATGGGGTTCAGACTCATGCCCACACCACCCCCTGCTGGCCCTGGTGCACTTTGCATCATGTCTGAACTCAGCGGCAGCATCCTGCCTGAGGGATGGGTAGGTCATACCCGACCATTGCCTTTTCCACTGCCCCCTTCTCAGAAAGGGGAGGGACCCTCATCATGGGGCCCCTCACTGGCTGTGACCTCCTAACCACACTGATCCCTCAGTTGCAGAGAGTGGCCTCCTCAGAGGGTGGACCCACAGGTGCTCCTTCAGTTGTCCCCACAGTGGAGGGTAGAGCCCTGAGAACTGGCCCCTGAGGGAGAATTTGTCCTGCTTTCTCACAGCAGAAGGGCAAAGGCCCCGAGACCAGCCTCAACTCACTGACTTGGAAGATGGAGGAGCTTTGTCTCTCTCTGACCCCACTTTCCATTGAAGCAGGTTCAGGCCCTTAGATCCTACCCCTTTATTCCTCTCACATCCACCTTTGGTGGGGATGGGGGTCCATCAACTAGGAACAAGTGACAAAGGTATTGAGAAGAGGCCATTTTTCATCATCAAAAAGACAGGGGTCTGCTGCTTTGGGACCCACCTGTCACCATGGCTGTCCCAGAATGATGCTGAGGCAGGAACCCTGGGACCTAAGGGTATGGGTCTCCCTGAAGAGGGCAGGGTCCTCAGGATGGAGGTGAGACCCTGGTGGGAGGGAGAGCCTGAGAAGTGAGTGGGGTAAGGACTGAGACTCCCATGAGACAAGGAAAATAGTCTTTGAGTGACTGCGCTGTGACTGAGTGACAGGTGAGGGGAGGTGTCACACCATCCTCTGGCCCACAGGGGATCCTCACGTCAGAGATGACATTGGACCATGCGTTAGAGTGGATGGAGCTGTGGTGACGGGCTGTTTTGAGGAGGTGTCATGCTAGAGGTCCAGGGGTCTGCACAGCTGCCTCTGTTTATCCTCACCATGCACCTTCTCGAGGAAAACTTTTAGAAAGGTGTATGCTTTCTACTTTTTTCTTTCTTTTTATTTCTTGCTCTTCCTCTTCTTTACTCACACACATACATACACACAGATATATGCAGGAATACAGGGTGAACAATCCATGATGTGTATTTGTACCATAGCATTTCATACCAGAAGTGATTCCAACTTTGTCTTACATTGGCAACTCTCTCATTTTTGTCCTAAAATTTTCACTTGTTCTGTGTATCTCATGTATGGTCACTTCTTCTCCTATGGATGGTTCTCATGAACGGATCACAAGGACGTGTGTGATTGGGTGTCAATTCATTAACTAGAACACACATTTAATCTTATGTTTTGAGGGGTTATCTGAAATACTCCATTTACAAGATAATTATGTAATTTTTTTACCCAACCTATTCACCACAACAGAAATGCACTAGTGAAAATATTGTGATACTTCTTTATTAATTTTTCAGAGAATAATTAGCCTTTCACACCAACGATGAAGAGAGATTGCTCAGTGAATTCATAGAGAGAGGAAGTTCACTAAGTACATACTCTTGCTGGCATGGAGAGAAAAAGTAGGTAATATATAGAGATGAGATAAGAATTTACATAATTTGGTAATTTTTAGATAAATATGGCTTGTAAAATGGAATTTCCCATGGTTTTATTTTCCAAATTTTAGAGGTATAATTGACAAATAGATATTGTATATATTTAAGGTGTACAATATGATGATTATATATATATATATATATATATATATATATACACACACACATATTGTGACATGATTACCACAATCAAGTTAATTAACACATCCATCACCTTACGTGGTAATTTGTTTTTGGAGGGAATCTTAAGATCTGTTCTCTTAGCAAGTTTAAACTATTCCATAAAGTATTATTAACTACAGTCACCACACTGTACGTGAGACCCTCAGAAATCATTCATCTTACAACTGAAAATGTGTACCCTTTGCTGATTTTCATTTTACCCAGAACACAATGTAAATTGTTTGTCCTAGAAATGTCAGGAGACTCAGAAATACCAAAAATGGGTGAGTATGGTATTATAGTTAAAAAATGTACCTGTTTTTGTGTGTGTGTGTGTGTGTGTGTGTGTGTGTCAGGAAGCCTAGCCCTGAGCTAACATCCATGCCCATCTTCCTCTCCTTTACACGAGATGCTGCCACAGTATGGCTGACAGTGCGTTGGTCCGCACCCAGGATCTGAACCTGTAAACCCCAGATCACCGAAGTGGAGCTCACAAACTTTACCGCTATGCCACCAGGCCGGCCCCAAAATGTACCTGTATTTTTTCTCATCATGTCAGTTCTTAGGCTCCTCACTCTAAAATTTTCACTCTCAACTATAGCTGGGACACAGGTTACTTTTCTACATATAACTTGTTTCAAGAAACAGAGAACAGTAATTAAGGCACTGGGATTCCAAACATGAAACAAACTCTTACTCTTCAGTGACAAACTACTAGATGTAAAAACACACTTTATAGATAGCAGCAGGGGGACTCCATGGTGCGGGGCATGTGTTCACTCTGAAAATCCTATGATGACCGGTCACAGAGGTTGTGTGATGATGGACAGCTTGCTCTCCTTTCTGTCACTCTGTCAGTGGGGAGGTCGGATGTGACAGCAGGTAAAAAGTTCTCAGCTTTATTACTAGACTCCCCTTCTCCACCACATTATGCAGAATTATAAATGTGCCTTATAATTTTGCTTTTTTCCTCAATTTATATATTTGAAGCTTCTTTCAAATTGGTTGCATTAAAATGTTTCTCCATTTAAACAATGTATGGTTTCCTAATTCGAATCCTGAACACACTCACCTAGAAAATGTAAACAATGAGAACACACCTGGACTGTTTTCATCACATCAGGAGCATCGTGAAACTTCCCAGCAATAGTCATTACAGGAAAGAGGAATCAGAGGACAAAGTCTGCTGAATATAGAAGTCAAAATCTGAAACGAAATTCTAGCAGTCTAGAAATAGAGATTTTTAGAAAGGAAAGAAACTGGGATTTCATGGTAGGATGTACATGAGTTAAAGTGGAGAGGACCCCTAGCTGAATGTTGACTTGGAGTGTGGTGAGAAGGCCTGGTGCCATCAGGGCAGTGGAATGAATATTTGACAACAGAGGGAAGGACAGCCTGAGTGAACCTCAAGACCATTCTGGGTGGAGGTCATAGGCTGTGTTTATGGAGGGTTCCCTCTAAGAAGTGAGGGGTCTCCGTCCTCTGACCCTGCAGGGTCTAGGGATGGATGAGGAGGTTTTAGAGTAGAAACTGAACTTTGGTGAGGAAGGAATGAGCAGGGAAGGTGGACACTCAGTGTTAGTGCAGCCTCCATCCATTAACTGCCCGGCCTGAGTCCAGGCTGCACAGACAATTGCTCAAACTATACTCAGCAAGACATTGGGAGATGCAGACAATTCATTTAACTACCAAAGCACAGGTCCAGGTGGCCACTCTTCCAATTATTTCACATTGACTTCTTACCCAGCATGAGTCAGGTGAAGCTGAAACTGACTCTGCAGATCCTTCACGTGGTAGTTGGTTTGGAATATCCTAAGGTCTAACTCACCTTGGGAAAAAAGGAGAAAACTGGTCACTGTGTTTGGTCACTTAGTCATCAGAAACACTTGCCACGAGGCCCCTGAGTGTGAAGATAGTGGGGAAGGAAAGTCATTAATGTCAATTTACTAAGGGCCCTTACAGAGGCTTCTATTGGAGGAAACTCTTCTGTTTTGGGTTAGGGATTGAAAGGTAGAGGGGAAAAGATAGATTGTGATTTGGGATCTGCTTTTATCTCAAGATCTCTTCCAGGGCATCCACTGTGTCCTCCTACAAACCTTGGGGTAGGAGAATTTGAGAAAGCAAGTGAGGGGAGCTCTTGATTCAGGGGTGAGAACATGCCCTAAAAGTCTCAGTTGTTCAGAGGTCTCTGTCCCCAGGGAAACAACATTTCTTGTCCCAGATCTGCCACTCATCAGCATTGTAACTCTGGCAAAGTCACTTAACCTCTCTACACGTCAATAGCCTCTACTATGAGGTGTGGGGTACAGCCTCTACTCTGCCCACCCCACTGGGCTGATGCTGGGATCAAAGGAGATGATGCAGATATTCTCCATGAGCTATAAAGCATCACATCCTTGTAAAGGATGAAGAGTCAACTTCCGTCCTCCACTGCCCTGGGGTCATCCAAGCACCGTCTCTGAATTCAACCACCACCAAGCGTCTGCTCATTCTTCTAGGTATTCAGTAATTAAATACCTAGAGATCACTCCTATGAATTACTAGTCTTCCTTATTCAGGCTTTACCTGTTTTTTGTCATTTTAGCCTCATAACAAAATATTATTAAGTACTATTATATTTTTGTATGACAATGCAGAGAACCGAGGACAGAAAGACAGCCTGATTCTCCCAGTTTCATGTGACCTCTAGGTGGGATTTGAACCCATGTCAGCAGGCACCAGCACCCATGCTCTCAGTCACTGTGCTCTGCTGACTTTCTCTATGGTCTCATCTAAATGAAGGTACTTTCCACACAATCCACCTGATGGGTGTTTTAAGTGCACACTAAACTGCATGACCTTCCTGAGGCCTTTCTTTGATTCAGGGGCCTCTGCTGGGAAGACTGTGAACAGAGGGATCAAACGATTGAACTGAGAATAAATTATTACCGACTCACCTCTGGTCTTCTGCCAGCAACGTGTCAAAAGCTCTCTCTATTGTGAATGCCTTTCCCAGGATCGTTTTTGATGGATTGTAAACTGTGAAGCTATAAAGCCCATTACCGGCAGCGGGTCAGAGAAAAGGGCGTCTGTCAAGTTGATCGAGTTTGTAGAGCAGAGAACTGTGAAGAGGAATTGTGAAGTAGAGAACTGTGAAGAGGAAGGACGTGACCAGGGCAGGTGGAACTCAGTGCACAGCCACTGCCGAGGTTCATCAGGTCTCAGTCCCGGCTGCACAGAAGGGAGCTCAGATCATGAGTCAGCCGTATATTGGGGTGCAGACCGTTCATGAAAGGATGAAAGCTCCGGCCCAGATGGCCGCGTTCCCAGTTAGTTTGCATGAACTGCTTATCCAGGTCGGTCATTTGAAGGAAGATGAGTCTTGGCAGAGCCATCATGTGACAGTTGGTTCAGAATGTCCTGGGTCCTGAGACAATTTGGGAGACATGCAGACACTGGTCACTGGTGTGGTCACCCGATCATCAGGAAGGTTCATGTCAAAAGAACTGACATGGAATATGTTGGGGGAGGAAGGCCACATCTTTGGTCTTGTCTCATTGGACAAAGAGCAGGAGGCTGGGTCAGGATTTGAGCTCTTTTCGTGACTCAGGCCTTTTTCTGCATTTGCTTTCCAAGTATTGGGCAGGTGATCTTGACTGCCCCAGGGAAGACTGAACCAGTGTCAAGGACAGCAAATTCTTGGCTCTTCTGTGGGGAAAGAGAAAATACACGAGACTAGATGTTAGCAGGGTGTTACATAAAGAGCCAGAGACGGCTCTGAAGATGAGATGGGCTGGACCATTTGCTCAAAAACTGCCAGCACCATAGTCCAATTCTTACACATGCAGTTATTTAAATTATAGCTCAAGTAAGCATATCTTAGCCATTTAAAGCCTACCTGACTTGCGTGATGTGTAAGCTGCCCCCACCATCTCCTGGCCAAGATCAGATAAACCCCGGGGCTATGAACAAACTCAAGCCACCACTGCCCTTTGGGATCTCTGACCCGAGACCCCTCACCAGGCTGCTGAGCACAATCACTCAGACACTTCAGCCCCTGGCCGATCCCCTCTCTCCCAGGAGCTCCCTTGCCCCCTTCTTCTTCTGGATGAGAATTCCATCCTATTGTCCCTGGTAGGCGTCAAGCTGGAAAGGACTTCCACTAAATGCAAATCCACCCAAGTGTTCCCCAAATAAATCCTGTTGTGTGTTACTGCCACCTTGTGGTCATATGTTTTCCCTTCATCAGCCACAAATCCCTGAACTCAACACACAGAGCAGTTGGAGCCAAGAATCAGGTGTTGTATGTGGTGGGGACAGTGATGGGTGGGCTTCCCACCTGCTCCTCATCCACACAGGCTGAGTCCTGAGTAGTGCCAGAAGGCGTTGTGGCACACACGCCTTTATAAACGTGAAGTCCAGTGGGTGTGGCATTGGAGTCTTTCTCCTGGAGCTGGGGCAGGGAGCCTGAGGGACCAGCTAGTGGGTGGGGCCATCTTCATGGACATGCAAATTGTGCAATGGTACAAACATTAATTTTTATCTTTGAACTGCTTCTGCTTTGTATTAAAATACGATGGGCCAATAGATCACATGCATGAGGAGGGGAGATCCCCAGGTAGCAGCCTGTGTCCCTGAGGGCCCTGGCGTGCAGGCACAGCAGGCAGAGGGCATCATGCAGTGGAGGGAGTGGCCTTGCTACCTGGTGTGTGTGCACCCCCTGGCATTTCAGGGACCACAGGTCCTAAGGGAGCGGACAGGGCTGGATCCTAGGCTCAGAATGCCAGTGGTGGTGGCAGCAGGAGAAGCAGCAGCAGCTGCAGCCTCAGGTATAAAAAGGGATGCTGCCTGGGGGAGTGTAATGACCCACCACTGAGAGGCTGGCTCATCTGTCTGTCCTGGATCCAGCCCTAGTGCTGTCTGCACAAATACTGTCACGTCTCAGTGCCAGGGCCGGAACTGTGGTGCTCAGGCAGTAAACTTCATCAGTGAATCCTTACAAAATAAAAGTTGACAGGGAAACATTGTAATAAAGAGTATCAGGAAGTTATTAGAATTCTAGGAAGATTTTGGAATCTCTGGTTTTGAAAACGGCTACCACATTGCAAAGCAAATATCTACAAACTTAGAAATAGTAAATTTAACACAGTCAGCACCACCTAATGACATTTCTTTTAATAACACACTGCATATATGACAGTGGTCCCATAAGATCAGCACCATATAGCCTAGGTGTGTAAGTACACCCTCTGATGTTCACGCAATGATGAAATTGGCTAACGATGTATTTCTAAGAATGTATCCTGTTGTTAAGCAACACCTGGCTGTATAAAGATCATTGCACAAACATTTATTTTAATATGAAGACTCAGAAGGACCAATTATTAATGAGAAAGACAATTTTAATGTTAAATTTTCTTCGTAATTACAGATATAGTGATAGAATGAATAAACAGGCATTTTGAATTATACCACAAATCTTTGAATTCTACACAAATCTACACGAGTACAAGCCACCTTTGGTTACTTGTGAGACCTCCACAAGTTACAGGAAATGTCAGAGGAGGAAATAAAGTGCACTTCTATAAGTTCACATTTAAAATTAAATTCAGATTTACATGAAATCCATGTGTTTGAAGAGAGAAATTCTTTTAGCAAAATTCTTCCACAAGAACCAGGAGCTGTAGGGTACTAAGATTTACATTTCACAAAATTATCAGAAATTCATCCCAATATGGTCTCAGCCTATAACATACTGTTTGAGCGCCAGTAACAGTTGTATCATCAGAACAATTCTTCTTAAAATTAACAATCACTTGAGATCTTGCATTAGCAAGAAAGACTGGCATGGCCTTTAATTATGTTGATTAAATAAATTTGCTAAAATTATACATTTCTATGAGTTAATAAATGAATTTACAGAAAAGTAATCCCTAACAACCCCATGATCAATCAGATATAGTATTCATAAAGTGCTATATTTATTGTACTATACATAGTATGACACCAAAGGTACTGTTTGTGACGTGTACGTTTATGTTTTACTGAGGTATCTCTATCCCCACTATTGTGCCTTATAAGTAATAAAATGTTTTCAAGGAAAAAGCTCTCTATTGCTTTTAAGTGCCATATTTCCCCTGCTTTTTGCATAAGGAGCCCCACCTCATCACTTTGCAATGGACCCCACAAAGTATGTCCCTGCCTCACAAAGGGTTCAAATGTCCAAGCTCTCCTGCCTGAGCCATAGTGAGGGATCAGGGAGTGGGGCCAGCAGGGGCCCTTGTGTCAGCCTCACAGAGGGCTTCAGTTTGACCTCACTGGTTGTTAGCCTCATAACAGAATACCAGTATGTGGGTCTTAAGGTTTTCACATGCAAGTGCAGAGAAATGTGCTGTAGAGGGATTATATAGTGTCCCCAGGTTCCTGAGGCTTCTACTGGGATTCGAACCCAGGTCATCAGGCACCAGCACCCTTGTTCTCAGTCACTGTGCTGTGCTGCCTTTCTGTACTGTCTCATGTACATAAAAGTAGCTGCCCATGCAGTTTGTCTTTACATGTTACAAGAGCACATCGAAATACAAGAGCTTCCTAAAGTGTAAATCTGGTTCGGCTTGCTTAGCTAGGCACCTGATGGATGGGGGATCAAAAGTTGAAAATGGGAATGAATTATTAATTTTCCTATGGTCTACTCCCAACAAGATGTCAACAGCTCTCTCTGTTGTAGTGTGTTTACCAGGATCTTGCCTCAGTGATACAACAACAGAAACTGATACTCTGTTAAGAAAATCTACTGGCGGCTCCAGGCAGAGGGTCAGAGAAATGGGCGTCTGGCCTAACAACCAGGTGCACCAAACACACAGCTCAATTAAAGGTACTTTTGAAATTCAATCATTAAGACAATTCAAGATAACTATTTTCATTTATTCAGTGTCCCATATTTAAGAAAAAACTAGAAAAATACAAAACCAAATTATCTTTTAATTATCAATTGTGAATATTTTAATTTGCTAGGTCAGTCAGTATTGCTACAACCACAGAAGTAAAGGTGCACGTACATCTAAAGTTTGGTTAACATTTAATGGTCAGCACGAACTCAAGCTAAAGTTTAAGCGATAGCCAATTGCTGAATTTTAGCTGAGTTAGTGTTCCATGTGCTCCAGGAAGCACATTTCACAGATTATTCATTGATTTCATAGACATTATTATTTTGAGCTCTTTTAGATTAACAGAAAATTGGACAGGTAGTAAGGAATGTTCCCACATCCCCCACCTATTGCCCTCCAGTTAACATCTCACATTACTGTGGTTCGTTTGTTACAATTAATGAACCAACGTTGATACGTGATGTTATCAGAAGTCTGTAGTTTATATTAAGGTTCATTCTTTGTCTTCTACAATTTACGGGTTTGATAATGCATAATATCATATGTCACATTACAGTGTAGTATCAAATTTTTTTGACTGACCTAAACTCTCCTGTTCTTTACCTGTTAATCTCTTTCCTTTTTTGTTCTGAACTCCTGGCAATCGCTAACCTTTTTCCTGTCTCTATCATTTGGGCTTTCCCAGAATGTCATATAGTTGGAATCAAAGAATGTGTGGCTTTTGCAGACTGGCTTCTTTCACTTCGAAATTTACATTCAAGGTTCTTTCATATTTTCCATAGCTTTATAGCTCAAATTTTTTAATCTCTGGAAAATATTCCACTGTATGGATCCACCAGAATTTGTTTATACACTCATCTATAGAAGGAGATCTTAGATGGTTCCAGGTTTTGGTTATTATGAATAAATCTGCCATCAACGTTCGTGTGCAGATGTTTGCATGGACATAATTTTTCAACTCAACTGAGTAAATACCTAGGCACAAGGTGCCTGTCTGTATGGTAAACTGTGTTTTGTTTTGTAGGAACATGATAGAATTCAACAGTGAAACCACCTGGGTCTGGCACTTTGTTTTTGTTTTTGTTTTTGAAGGTTATTAATTACTGATTCAATCTATTTAATTAATCTAAATATAGATACAGATTATTTATTTCTCTTTGGGTGAGTTTTGGCAGTTTCTGCCTTTGAGGAAGTTTGTTCATTTTAGCTAAGCTGTGAGATTTGTGGGCATAGATTGGTTCAAAATATTCCTTTATAATTCTTTTAACACACGTGGGATCATGAGTGATGACCCCTCTTTCATTTATGATGTTAGTAATTGGTATAATCTCCCTCTCTCTGCTACTTTTATTTTCTTGGTAGCTTGGCTGATAGTTTGTCAATTTGATTTCTCTTTTCAAAGGACTGGTTGTTGCTTTCATTGATTTTCTTTGTTGATTCTCTCTTTTTAATTCCATTGATACTTATAATAATTTGATTATTTATTTCATCTGTTTATCTTACATTATATTAATCAATTTCTCTATTTTACTATGGTGGAAGCTTAGAGTATTATTGTCCTTAATTTTCGTTATATAGCATTCAATATTGTAACTTTCTCTGTAAGCACTCCTTTGACTGAATCCTGCACATCTTGACAAATTGTATTCTCATGTCAATTAGTTCAAACTATTTTAAAATTTTCTTTGACCCATGTGTTATGGAGAAGTGTGTTGTTGAATAACTATTTGGGCATTTTCCAGCTATCCTTTTGTGGTCGATTTCCAGTATAATAGTGGTCTGAAGGTATTCTATTGTTTTACATTTGTTGAGGTGTGTTTTATGGCCCAGACTGTGGTCTATCTTGATGAATTTTCCATGTGAATTTGAGGAGAATGTGTATTCTACTGTTGCTTGATGAAATATTCTATAAATGTCAATTGGATCCAGTTGATTGATGGTGCTTGTATTCAGAATGTCTGCCCACCCCAGGATTTCTTGTTGCTATTGTTTGCTGGTGAGTGATTTTTCTGAAGAAATCTTCTAAATTCTGTATTTGTTGTCATGTGTGGATATGGTCGTCTCTGCTCAGTGCCCTTAGTGGTCTGCTTCGACTGGATAGAAATTTCATGAACAACCTGGGATCAATAATCTTGCAGTCTCTGTCAAGGGACTCTGTGAACATGTTTGGTCAGGCAGGTGAAAACTCCACCAGAACCTTCATTTTCTGCTTGTGTAGAGCACCAAGTTCAGCCAGAGGTGAGATCTTAGGATCTTCTCAGGTCTTTCCTAAGCATCTGACAGCACTGTGTGTGCACTCAGCCCTACATTTGTACATGGCCTTCTAAATATCCAGAGATTTGACAGAGGGTTTCAAAGCCCCTATGAATATCTCCTTCCTTTTAAGCTTCTTGGTTAGTCTACTGTTTGCTCTGACTCTTGTCCATCACCTCAGGCAACTGTGAAGAAATACAATTGCTTGTATTGATTTAACAAATCTGCCCAGAGAAAAAGATTTTTGCTCTGGGCAAGCTCCCAGTCGGGTCACAAGAGACATCCAAGAGTGGGGGGTCTTCTGTAGATCCACTGGACAGCTCAGATAGTGATCATCACCTGGAGACAGTGTGTCAGGTATCTGGAGCCTGGTTCTGTTCCCCTGTGGCTGCAAGGTTGCTGGTTTCCCATGTGAATGTTGGCTCTGAGTTTTCGAGGGTGGTATGGAATGCAGAGCAGAGGGTGGAACTCGGCCCAGGGGAGCCTCCACTCAGCTCCCATTCTTGTGAGCTTCTGCCACGTTTCTGAATCCATGTTCCCTGAATTGCTGCGAAGCTTTGTTTCCCAGTCTTCCTCCAAAGGTTTTGGGGAGACTTTTGTTTGCCCCAACTCTTACTCCTTCTACCCGCTGGCAATGTTCTATTTGCCCTTAAGTATTAGTTGTCCTTAAGCATTATGGGCAAAACCCCTGCAGACAGCTGCCTGAGCACTGGGATAGACCCAGGCAAGGGAAAGACTGGCAAGTCCTTTAAGTTTGTTTTTTCACTTGTTGAAAGAAATTTTATTATCTGTGTTCTGATACCGGACTGGGTGGGACCAGGGTCCTGGGTGGGACCCAGCCCACATTGTGGCTTCTTGACCTCCCGCAGGAAAGAATTCAAGAGCGGGTCAGGAGATATTCTGCAAGTTTATTGAGAAACCAAAGCCAGGCTTCTTAGAAAGAAACTGAGGAAGGAAAGCAGGCTGGGCTGACCGGGTGAAAACTGACTGACCAGCCCTGAGTGGGGGTCTTGGGTGCTGATTTCTAGTGGTTGAAATGGGCACCTGGGGATTGGTCAGTTTGAGGCGTGGAGTCGGGTTGGCAGCTGAGGACAAGTCAGTATCCGGGCCAGGTGGCCAACTCCTGCAGACCAGGCACCAAGCTCGTGCCCAGACCACTGATTGGCTAGGCGAGGGGAGGGGGATGTTCTCGCAGCATGGAGTTCCTGGAACTTGACCATCTCAGACCGATGGTTAACCCAGATGCTGGGTGACGGCCGTGTCCTGCTGCCGCACTGTCTGCTGCTCCAGAGACAGTGTGGGTTCCGCCTTTTCCCTGACTCAGCTCCATTCTGTGCACTTGAGACGGGATGAGATGACGGCTCAGAAGCAGAGAAGCTTGAGACAAGCCCCCACCCTTCCTGTGAGGCCAGGAGAGCCCTGCTGACAGCCCAGGGGCTACTGGAGGGCTCTGGGGAGCCCCCACACTAGTCACAGAGCACTGGCCATGAGGTCTCCTGGGTGGGGATGGGAGGGTGAGGGTTGCTCTGGGTAGAGGGACCTGACCCACCCAATAGGCTGTGGGCAACTTCTCAGAGAATATCCTTCCTCCCAGCCTCGTCCCGAGGGCCAGTCCTGGGAAAGAAGTTAGAAACCAACTCAGGGAGACAGGGACAATGATGGGACCAGGGGAAGGAAGAGCCAGCAGGCAAGGGCAGAAAGAGGGAGGAGGGCCAGGGTGCAGGACCACCCCCTCCTATGGAGCAGAGACCCTACATGGCGATAAGAGAAGAGAGTGCAGCTAGCTAGAGATGGAGGCAGTGGTTTTGGAGATGCGCAGTGTTACCCTGGATGGTGAGCTCCTGGCCTGCGGTCAGTCAAAACAGATGAGCTGGCTTCCCTGCCCTGTGGCCCCTAGGCAGGCAGCTCCTGGGCCACTAGGGGCTGCCGCTGGGGAGGGCCACGTGAGGGCACGATTGGCTGTTACTTGGACTGCTGCCCTGAGATGTAAAGCTGCTTTGGGGTGGCAGAGGGGTGTCCTCACTTGAGAGGGTGGTCAGGAGATTCCACATGCCTTAAAGCTGGTAGCCCACGGACACCAACTGGATCCCCATATAACCAATGGCGTCGCACTGTGGAGGCTGGGAGATGGCCAGGAGGCTCTTAGGGGCTTGGGAGGCCAGGTTCTGATAGCCCTGGAGAGTAGTGGGCTAGTAGGACGAGTAGGCTGGGCTGGCAGTGAGCCCAGCTGGTCCCTGGGGAGCTGCCTGTGTGCCAGTGGCCCCTGCTGGGTATATGTAGGAGCTCACCATGCTGGGATCTGCTCTGGCCCCACGCAAGCTGGGGCAGGGGCTGCTGGCAGCCAGGGTTAGCTGGCTCATGTACACACTGTGAATGGGTGGGCCCTCCACTGAGCCTACTGGGCTGAAGGTGCCAGGGAATCTTATTGGGTCTGAGGGCTGGAGTAGCACGCCGCCAGCTGCGAGCAAGGCCAGGAGCTGGGCGTAGGGAAAGGAGAAGGCTAACATCTGGGCCCACATCTGGATGGTCTGATTCTGCTGCTCCAGCCACATCTGCCACTCACTCTCTTGCTCCTGCAGGCGCTGGAGAGTCAGCTTCCCCTGCACCTCCAGGTCCTCCTGCCTCTTCTGTCACATGATCTCCAGCTCCTGGGCCAGCTGGATCTGGCGCTCGGCACTTCAGGCATCACCAGACAACACAGGTCAAAATGCACAACCAGAATTCTCAGGAGAGTGAGGTCCTTTCTGCTCCCTGTGGCAGCAGTTGCCTGTTCCAGAAATGTGGTCTGTTTTCCGCAAGGCTACCACTAACCTGGGGAGCAGGGGACGGGGCCAATTTAAGACACCACAAAACTCTCTCTCTGAGATTCATCTTTTTTTTTTTCATTAACAATTCCCCTGAGGCTGTGAGATTTTGGAAAGTTTCAATATTCTGAAATGTCTGCTTCTGGCCATTTTTAAGGTCTATTCATTGCTTTTTTAGAGGGAAGGACCCTTAGCTTTCCTCATTCCACCATCTGCATTGACATCTCTCTGGGACTTTAAATCTTACCAGCTTTAAATCTGAGATGCTGTGAAGTCCCTTCCCTATTGTCCATGCTCTCTTCTTCCTGATGGGGATTTTTATATTTTTGGACTCATTGTGGGCTTTGCTTTTGGGCAGTAATTTAAGATCAACCCAATGACCCTTTGCTGGCTTGCCTCTTCTCTCTCTCCACAGTGTTTCTCAGGCTCTTCTGCTGGGGCAGCAGGAGCAGGAGGACCCCCGGGCTTGGATTTGTGATTATCCTCACAGTGGTTTTCACGTTTCACCATTCTCCATCGGGAAGGTGTACTTGCAGTGTGGTTGTTCTGCCACTTTAGTTTTCCCTTTTTGTGTGTGTTCTGTTATTCAGAGCAAGAATATTGGAAGATCCAAGTCTTTGGAAACTGGTCAGTTCCCTTCCTATAGCTACTTTCCAGGAACAGATCATAAGAACATGTGTGAGGAAGTGTTGGCTTATGAGCCAGAACCCACAATTTTAAGCCTATGTTTTGGGGATTAATAGAATTATACATTTATAGAATCATTAATTGTATGTTAATACCCATAGATGAGGAGAGGAGGAGTTACATAATTTGATAATGATATTCATAAAGAGAAATATGTTTTCTTAAACCTAAAATTTTGATCATGTTTTTTCATTTGTCCACTTCAGGGCATATTTTACCTTATTCGTCCTAGAAATGTTTGGTGACAAAGAAATGGTAAGAATGTGTGATGATGGTACTTTAAATCAATAAGGGAACCTCACATTTTCTCAATAGGTCCACTTTCTTCCTTTTCAACATAAAATTCTCACTATGGACTGCTTTGGGGGGGCAAGTCATTTCCACTGACATGTCCTGTATTCAAAGGCAGAAAGTAATAATATGTGAACGCAAGATTCAGTCTTCAAAATGAAACATTTACTCTGAAGCAGCGGTGGGGCCCCACAGAGTGGATTGTGCCTTCACGCGGAAAGTTCTATGATGCTGTGATGCGTGTCACAATGGTTCTGTGCTGACTTGTGTCTTGTCCCTGGTCCTAACTGCCAGTCTTTGCTGAGTGTGTGAAAGCACCTAGCAGGTAGACACGTTCTTGGTTTTGTTCCGGAAGTTCTTCAGATGGGGAATCTTCATAGTTGCTGCAGAGGTATGTTCACGTTGGCCCATTGAATGCTGTCCCTCCAAATGGGCCTTTAAAAGTCTCAAATATTATCTCATCAGCTTAATTTTCTCCTCTGCCTTTTGTCATGGAGAGTTATAAATGTGTTTGATAATTTACTTTCTTCCTCAAATTGTACATTTCATTCTTCTATCAACCACACTGCCTTTAAATGTTTTCTCCATTTAGAAAATATACCATTTCCTGTTATATTCAGCACCCCTCACCTCCCACGTAGATATTCACGGAGGAAATATGGTCTGTATATTTAATGACATATTTACCTTGTCAGAAACTTATTTACATTATGAATTTCAGAGATTTGAAGTGAATTCAGAATTGTGCAGATGTGTAGGGAGGCATTTCACAGAATGAGGGGAACTAAACAGTTTGCCATCTATCTGCTCTCTCCATTCATCCTGAAATATCTACTGAACTCGATCTATTTGGGGTATGTTGCCTCCATTCCTATGAGTAGTTTTCCTTGTTGTATCATTAGAATGTGTGTCTAGGTGTCAGGCTGTGAGGTCAAACACATATTTATTTTTATACTTTCAGTGTCACCAACAATGCGCATTTTACAGAGCTGTCAATTACATGTGATCACCCCACCCATTCACCTCACCAGAAGTAAGAGCGGTGAAAATATAGTGATTCTTTTTTTACTCATTTATGCAGTGAATAGCCAGTCTTCAACATACAACAGTAGAGAAATAGGCTAATAAATTGATGGAGAATAATAGATAATCAAATAGAGAGTTAATGACATAGAGAGGAAAAGAGGTAATGCAAGTATGTAATGAGAGAAATAAGCACTTATACGTATAGGTAATTATCTACATTTGCATATAGATTTGTACCTTGAACAAAGGAGTCTCCATTACTGATGTTTTAATGTAATTCACGACTCATTCAGTTCTGACCCTTCATCATGACCTCTTTCCATGACTTTCAATCCGTCTCATTTTGAACCACTTATATTTATGAGGAAATAATGTAAGAGGCAATTGCTTCACAGGATTTATAATGCAAGACATTTTAACAGATCATGTCACTTTTCTAGTAACCCAGTGCTCATCTTCTTTGACCAGAGAGCCGTTGACCCCGAGTTAGACAGGTGGATCCTATAGGAGGAAAATCCTACATTTCTGTGGAGTGTCCTCTGAGTGTGGACTCAGGCAGTCACCAACAGCATTTCTGACACCTTCTGATTCTTTAAAACTGTGTTTCTGTTACAATAAAGTGGTTGTTTTTAGCCAAAGCAGATGTGTCTCATAGAAAGAATAGGAATTCAGAATCTGAGAATTCAGAATTCTGAGCTTGAATGCAAAAGTTTTCTAAGTTGTGAGATCTAAGTCAGTAATTTCAGCAATAATTAACCTCCCTGTCAGGCCCTGTCCACTGATGATTGGCTGGTCTGACCATAGACAGCCACCCACGCCATGAAGCAAACACATGGTACAGGAAAGGAAGAGTGTAAGGAAAATTATCTGATGATTTATAGTAGTTATTTTTAAAGGTGTAAATTTCAGATGTTCCTGTCTTCAATACTTGATTATTTTATAACAAATGGTTAGTGCATAAACAGAGTTAATGATGTGCCTAATAGTTAAGCCAGTTGTTCAATAACAGTTTGCATATAATAAGGGTTCAACCAAGAAATGAACAGGTCAATTGAATCCCAAAGACTGAGCTGATACTTAGTGCATGAAATTGGTCATATTGAGATCCAATTTGACATAGCACGTCCTGACGTGTTTTCTATAGAGAACTGCTATTTTTGACTAGGTCGCTCTTGCAATAATCTCTGCTAACAGTGGGTAAACCCTTGTGATAACAAATGCGATCTTGTGAGATTGTGACAGGTCTAGGATGATAAACTACTGGGGCTGTGGTTGAGACCTAAGTGATATAGTTATGGAAGTGTTCTGAGTGCTCTGAGGGATGTTGGGTTTTCTGAGAATAAGGATGTAATTCTCCGCTGAGTAATATGGCGACACCCATAAAGCAGGGCCATTGTTCTAAGTCACATGAGAGACTCTGAGGGAGGGGAATGAGATTCCTCAGAACAGGGATGTGGACCTCATTGGCGGGATTTGTGATCTCCCTGAGAGTAGGCTGGGCTTCACAGAAGGATGCAGGGTTGCTGAGGGAGGTAAATAATCTACCATATTCCCACATTTGTCTATGGACTGCTGGCTGTTTGAGTGTTGCCTGGGAGAGCGGTGAGAATGGATCATGCCATCTGGTTAGTGGAATGGACATTTGGGAACAGACGATGGAGGTCTTGGTGATCCTCTGGGAGAGACCTGGGGTGCAGGACACAGGCTGGGGCTATTGAGGAGCCCTGTATGAGGAGATGGCATTCTGTCCCCTGACCCTGCAGGGTCTAGAGATAAAAGAGGAATCTGTGGAGTACAAACTGAACTTTGCTGAGGAAGGAATGGGTGGGCAGGTGCACACATTCACTGCTAGTGCAGCCGCTGCACATCGGCCGCCAGGCCTTACTCCAGGCAGAACAGATACTTGCTCAGATTAATAGTCAGGGAGACAGGGGAGGCTGCAGATTTAATTCATAAACTCCCACAGCCCCAGCCCAGATGGACACTTCCTCAGTTAGTTCACATGAACTGCTTCTCCTTTCAGTTTCTGTCAGTTATTTGACAGCAGACTCTGTCAGTTAAAGGGGAATTGATCCTTGCAGAGCCCTCATGTGACAGTCGACTTGGAATGTCCTGGGTTCTGAGTCACCTTGGGAGACAAGAAGCCCGCTGGACACAGTGTGGTTACCTGATCATCGGAAACACTCACCACGAGGCACTTGAGGGTGAAGATAGTGGGGAAAGAAAGTGATTAATGTGAACTTGCCAAGGTCCCTCACAGTGGCTTCCACTGGAGGACACTGGGTCACATTTTGGGTCAGGAATTGAAGGGTAGAGGGGAAAAGGCAGGCAACAATTTGGGACCTATTCTAGTATCAGCATCTGCTCAAGGCATCAACTGTGTCCTCCAGTAAACCTTGGGGTAGAAAAATTGGAGAAAGCAAGTGAGGGGAGCTCTTGATTCAGGGGCGAGGACATGATCTAGAGGTCTCAGTTGCTCAGCGGTCCCTGTCCCCAGGGAAATGACAGTTTCTGCCCCAGATCTGTCACTCATGAGTGTTGTGACTCTGGGAGAATCACTTAAGCTCTCTCAAATGTCAACACCCTCAAGCATAATGTGTGGGGTACAGCCCCTACTCCCCGGCTGGACTGCTGTGAGGAGCACAGGAGATGACACAGACATTCTCTATGAGCTGTAAATCCTCACATCCCCGTAAAGGATAAAGTGTCCACTTTCATCCTCCACTGCCCTGGGGCCATCCAAGCACCCTCTGAATTCAACCACGACCAAGTGTCTTGCATACTCTTCCAGATATTTAATTATTAAACACCTATAGATCACATACAAAGTACTAGTACTCTTTATTAAAGCTTTCTCTATCTTCAATCAGGTTTAGCCTCAGAAAATGCTATTGGTCAGCTCCATTAAAATCTGAATGACTCCTGCAGAGAACTGAAAACAAAGGGACAGCATGACTCTCCCATGTTCATGTGGCTTTTAAGTGATATTTGATTATCAGATCACCAGGCACCAGCACCCATGCTCTCAGCCACTGTGCTCTGCTGCCTTTCTCCATGGTCTCATCAACATAAATGTATTTCCCCCACAATCTATGTGATAGGTATTTCAAGCGCACACTAACCTCCATGATCATTCTGAAGCCCAACTTTGATTCAGGTGGGAATCCAGTAAAAAATGGGATCAAAATATAGAACTGAGAATAAATTATGACTAATTTTCCTCTGGTATTCTGTCAGCAAGATGTCAATAACTCTCTCAATTGTGAATGCATTTCCCACAATCAATCTTGATGTATTTTCATACAGGAAAAACGAAAACTGGTGCACAGCACCAAGTGAAAAGAATTATTGTTCTGCCCCACAACACCGGGCATGCCATTGATGAGTCACTTGAAGGTACTGTGGAAATTCAATCATTAAGTTGATTCAAGATTAGTAATGGTAGCTTATTCAATTTCCCGTATGTTAGATAAAAGTAAAAACAGGCTAAACTACATTCTTTTTGTTTTTATGTGAAAATTTCTTTTAATTTCATTAACAGTCAAACAGTATTCCTACAACCACAGAATTAAAGATGCATTGAAAACTCAAGTTTGGTTAACATTTCATAGTAGACCGCATTTCAACCTGATGTCTAGATATTACCCGATTGTTGAACATTAGCAAAATTAGATCTCTCCCTGAAACAGTGGTGACAGACCATTATTTTTTAATGAATAGTTTGTATTATCCAGAAGAGGATTAGAGTGACAGGAAAATTGAGCAGATAGTACACATAGTTCTCATATAGCCCCTCCCCGCATCCCCACCACGTGCTTCTCCTTATTATGAACATCTTACATTAGAGGCTACTTTTGTGAAAATTAATGAAAAAATATTGTTTCATTATAATGATCTAAAGTCCACAGTTGACATTATGGTTCATGCTTTGGCTTGATCACATCTATGAGTTTTGAAGAATCCATAATTTCATGTTCAAGTTTATAATTTATTACAGAATAGTTTTCTTGCCCTAAAAATTCCCTGTGCTTCACCTAATAATCTCTCTCTCCTTTCCCCAGAAACCTTGGCAACCCTTCATCATTTTGCTGTCTCTGTAGTTCTATAATTCTACCTTTTCCAGAATATCATATAGTTGGGATCATAGATTCAGCAGATTTTCAGATGAACTTGTTTCGCTGACCAATATATAGCTAATATTCCTCCCATCTTTTTCATGGCTTGAGGGCTCACTCCTTTAAATCACAGAATACTATCCCATTGTATGGATTTAACAAGGCTTGTCTATCCATTCACCTCTTGAAGGACATCTTGATTGGTTCCCGTTTGGATAAATACGGGTAAAGCTGATGCAAAAGTTCCTAGGCAGGTTTTCGTGTGGACATCATTTTTCTTCTTTTCAAACAGACACATAAAAGTTCTTAATTTATTAATCCTTTCATGATAAACCTGCACAGAAATATCTGCACAATCACCGCAGATAGTCACTGCAGAATTTTTACTCCTTCCATTGTCCAATCTCCAGCTCTCTTTTTGCCAGCGCCGACATTGGCCTTCACAGTCCTCCTGACTTAGCTCCGATCTTGCATTCCTTTTGAGTTTTCCTGAGGTCTCTTTCTTCTCAGACAGGCCATGTCGTGCAAGTCTATGTTTGGCTTCATTTTCCTTTGTGTGATCCAAGGAATCATAAATCAGGCCAAAGCCAGTTGTCTTTCCATCACCAAAGTGGATTCTGAATCCAAATACAAAGATGACATCTGGTGGGGCCTTGTCCATTTTGGCTAGTTTTTCCCAAACTTCTGTCTTAGGAACTGTTGCCTTCTCAGGGTGAAAGACGTCAATGAGCATTTGTTTCTGCTGAAGTGGTCAATTGGTCATAAAGTTCCTGGGCCAGACAGTTAGTGTGTCCTTCAAAACAAGGGAGAAGGGAGAGGCTTTCATGGCAGGGAATGATTGTGAGATTTCCGCTTCAGTTTGCAAAACCACACCAGAATAAGTTCACTTCCACAGTACTCGGTTCTTGAGAGTAAAGGGTCAGGGGAACAATGGCTCGCAGGTGGGGTGGAGTTCCAAAAGGGGGAAGCTGTGGAATGAGGGAGCTAACCAGTCATGACTTAGAGCAAGCCTTTTAGTGGCTTCTCTTTCCAGGGCCTGCTTCCTCAGTGAAAAAGGAGAAGATCCATCCCACCAACAAAAATATCCTCCTGCCTCATACCTGGGAACAGGCCCTGCCACCCCAAGTGACTCAGACGTTTCCGGCACCCTCTCCACCGCTTGGGCCGCCACTACCTGATGCCCGGCGATCACACATTCAGATGAGGGAATGTGTCTCAGCCCAATCCACCAACCAACGGAGCAGCCACTCCCGCAGTCCCCAGGCCCTGGACTCAGAAACCCACTGTGTCCGGATAGCCAGCGCAGCCCGCACTCTCTGCGGGTGGCTCCAGAGGGCTTGTCAACGGGCCTCAGTCAGACCTAGCCCTGGAAGATCAACTGATTGTCAGCCGGCCAGGGGACAGACGGTGGGACCTAGGATGGAAGGGTGGCCTATATTCTCCATAGATGATGTCACCTGTGCAGTAGAGTCACCGTGACCTGGACATCTTTCATGTCCTGTGAACAGGTACTGACAAGCCCAGGAGTTGGATTTTGTGGTGAAACTGTGTTGCTTTGTTAGAATTTGGTAGAATTCATCAGTGAAACCACATGGGGGTGTTTTATTTTTTTGGAAGCTTCTTAATATTGATTCAGTTTCACTGCTAGATACAGGATTATTTCAGATCTATTTTTCATCTGTGAATTTTGGAAAATTATCCCTTTCAAGAAATTGCACCATTTCTTTGGATAATCCAATTTACAGTCCTGGGGTTGGTCACGGTATTCCTCTCTTTTCCTTCTAAAGCCCGTGGGATCAGTGGTGATGATCCCTCTTTTCTTATGATATTAGCAGTTTGTACTTTCTCCTTTTTTTCCCTTGCATTATTAATTTTATTGCCAGTTTATTGCTGATTCTTCTCAAAGAACCAGCTTTTGGTTTCACTGATTTCCTGGTAATGTTCTGTTTTTCCATTTCATTGATTTGTGGGATAATTATTATTACTACTTATGTTTGTTTTACATTGATTTCCTCTTCTTTCTTAAGGCCACAGCTCTGTAAGCAAATGTCCATGATTCACAATATTAGTTATTTTTACTACTACTGTTGCCTTACATTCCATTGCCCTCTTTTCTATAAAAGAAAGTTTAGATTACTGAATTCACATCTTTCTCTTGTACTGTTCCATCAAGGCTGTACAGCTCCTCTTGCACTGCTTTTCCTAGGTCCCTCCATCCCTGCTCTGCTGCAGGTCCGGGCCCAGTTGACAGCTGACACGCCCAGTTCTCTGGACTTTGTGGTACCTCGTGGAGCCAGGCCTGTGGCGGATGTTAGCAACAGAGGGGCTCCACAACTTTGTCCAGGCTGGTCCTTTGGACACTACGGGAGGCGACGGATGAGCAGCCCAGCCACTTGAGGCCACCCCCACCCTCCACGACCTCCTGGGTGCCAGGCACGTGTGCACCTCTCATCAGCAGTCTCTCAGATTTGTCCAGACTTTTGCAATCAGTATCAAAAGAGAAAGGCACCTTCACAGTCCAAGAGAGGCCTGCGTCTGAGTCAAAGGCACGTGCACACCCTCCTGGGAGGAAGCACATCAGGAACACAGCGCCTAGAGGGAAGCTGCGAGGAGCAGCAGGGGATGATCTCTGTCCTGAGGAAGAAATGGCTTCCCTGGCTGAGGACTGAGCAGGGTGAACAAAGGCCCAGCGCACGTGGCTCCCCATCTGCAGAGCTCGCCACCCTCCCAGGCCACATGCACCGCCCCTCCAGCCTAGGATCCACAACTGGGGCTCCTCCCTCCACCCCCCTGGAAGCCTGCACTGGCTCCCACCATAGGCTGGACTTTCCAGCCAACCTCAGATCCTGGGAACAGAGGTGGGTTCTTCACGTTTAATTCAACCTTCTACCAGATCAATCATTTCAAATTCCAAAACTGCACCAAGAAACTTGGGAATTTTTTTTTACTCCTTTTAAAATATATTTTTAATGACTTCTCTTTCAGTATCAGCATAAGATATACTGCTACTTAAGAGATTCAAGTTTTATTCAACGTTCTCCTTGATGAAACTGCAGTTTCCAGGGTAGTGCACGTGCTGTTAATATGTGGATATTATAAGTGAATAACTTCCATGTTAATGTTCCAGCTATATTACATAAGCTTTGTTTTCTTTTCAATTAGTGGTCTATTATAACAGCAATAGTGAATGGAATAGTAAATGTGCAATTATATGGAGATATACCTGAGACATTTAAAACCACAAAGGTGATTCTGGTTTGTCTGGCGCAATAAGAAGATAAACAGAAAATGCACTTAATTTCCCACTTAATTGTGATTTTTTGAAAAGATACAAAAATAAAAATATCACGTATCATTACTGTTGGATGCATTTAAAGTGTTACCTTTAGAGGGAAATTGATAGTATTATGTATATTAGAAAAGAATAAAGGCTAAAAGTGAATTGACTGAGTCATCTTTAAGAAATGACAAATGAACAATAAGCTCACAACAAATAAAGACATGAGCAGACACTTCGGAAGACACAAGAGAGAATCAATGAGTCGTCAGTAGGTTCTAATAAAACAGGCAAATCTGTGGTGAGATTTCCTTTTTTTCCTTTCTTCCATTAATATATACAATATTAGAAAAGAAAAGTGAGATACAGCAAATAATAAAAATGGTAGGAAATAAGAGTATGGAAACCTTTATGCTAATAAATTTGAAGACATAAATGAACTGTACTATGTGCGTGTACGGGTAAGGCTAGGTCTTCACATACACTAACGAACAAAAAATAAGAAAAAGTACAATTGATAGCACAATGTCATTTACTTAAACTTAAAAACACATGGTCACTATTATATATTGTCCCAGAAGGCCCGTGTGACCTCTCTGTGGCTCAGAGGGTGGGTGACTGGGGAAGGAGAGTGGAAGGAGCTCACGTGCGAGGGTCCAGGGCGTGTCTGCCATGAGCTGAGGGGTCAGTGTCACTAACTCAGCACACATTAAATCATGATGTAACGCCTCCAGGCAGATGGCACAGGAGAGCTCTCTGGATCCCACAGGTGCCTCAGTGCTAGAGTGGATGGCGCCCAGGGACACATCAGAGCTCCAGGAGGCAGCGGCAGGCCCTGAGGGTGGCTGGGGGGAGTGGGGGCATCAGGGATTGGGCTGAGGGCCTGCGCTGGGGGAAGCGGGCAGAGGGCAGAGCTCCGGGCTGGAGGACGCTGCATGTGCAGGTGTCCAAATGCTGAACCTGGAGGCCCACTCTGATGGGGGCCCTGGCACCTCTTCAAGTGAGAAGCCCCTCTGGATGGTGCAGACGCCCCTCTGGACTGCAGCCAGGAAGGCTGAGCTGGCTGGAGTCTACCGTCCCACCTGGCTACAGTGGCCGGAGGCGTCCCTGCTCAGAGCTAGAGGGCCTGAGGAGCACAGGAGTGGGGTCCCATGGAGTAAGGAAATACACCGGAGGCCAAGGGAGCCAAGTGCTGGCTTCCCACGCGGGGATCAAAGCTGGAGACATCCCAAGGCCAGCCTGAAGTTGTTGAGGCAGCTGGAAGGGGAGGCCCCATCCAGAAGTGACCGCCAAAGGGTGCCCACACGTGACTCCCAGGGGCTGGCACCCCGTCCCAGAGTGGACGACACAAGGGTCCTCATGACAGGCCAGCTGGCTGGGTCAGTTGCAGGCTGGGCTCCCACACAGGCACAGAAGCCATAGGCGGAGCCACAGCTGCCCAGGGCTATGGGGCACCTGGAGTCACGTGGGCTTCCTTTGAGGTCTGGGGTGTGGGGTCTGGGTGTTCTGTGCTGCTTGTTCCTCAGATGCACTTGCCCCCGTCTTCGATGGGGACTGCTCCCCAATGCCGAGACATGTCCTGCAAGCACAGCCCCTCTGGGTTGATTCCACATGTTGTCCACAGGTGGCTCCTTGGTATCTGCAGGGTGAAGGATACAGAGGGTTAGAGACGGGGCCGGGAGAAGGGGTTGGGAGGGGATGGGAGGAGAGGAAAAGTTAGGGGTGAGGAGATGGAAGAGCCAAGTTCAAAGCACCCTGGGGAGGTGAGGAGAGAGGAAGTGTATCAGGGGAAAAGGAAGTGACCCTGTGCAGGAGGAGGGGTGTGTGGCATCTACAGGAGGCCTTATCTTGGACATCAAACCAGAAGTTCTGATTTCAGTCACATGACCCCACTCTATGCAGGTCACAGAGAACAAAGACGGGAGAATACCAATGGCCAAACGTATTGGATACCTGGCGTGAGGTAAGAATTAAAAGATGAAGCCAAGTCCCCAAGTTGATTGGTAAAGGGAGCAGCAAAGCCAGAAATACACAGAAAACCACCAGAAACCGGGGTCTGCTGAGAGAGTTCCTGAACAATTCCATCCTTGTCCCCCATCCCTCCATCTCCTCTTCCCCACAAGGCAGGTGCTTCCCCGAACAATTTCCTCTGAAGGGTTCAGTGTCTGTGAACATGAGGGCTGACCCCTGGTTTTCTCCTGGAATGTTCTGAACGGCATAATCAGCAGCCACATCCAGCACCATGAGGAAGTGGTGTAAAAGAAGTAAAGAGATGGTTGAGGGGCCCAGTGGCCAGGAGAGGACACACCAGCAGTACCAGGTATTTCTTCACATAACAAGGGTCCCCCAGAGGAATTTCCTTGCAATTTAGAGACGTTTCTCAAATAAGAACTGGTGCCCAGTAGTGGCTTTGGCTGTCTGGAGTGGCATAACCTGCTTGAGGATGATTTGGCATAAAGGAGAGAGAGGGTCAAGAGACCGTGGTGGGAGGAGACACCCCCGGCCCCCAGCATCTCAGCAGAGGCTGGTGTGCTCGGGGCTCCTGGAGTTCTGAGGGGCCCGAGCAGCAGTGAAATGTAGGCTGAAGCGCAGCACAAGCACCCCCACCAGCACCAGCCCGTTGAACATCAGGATCCCGTATGAGAAAGAAACCAGTCAGGTCTCCTGGCGTCCTGTCCACAGAGCCGTGGGAGCCAGCAGCTGAGCAGAGCCCAGAGCAGAGGAGGACGCTGGAAAAGAGGACTTTCGGAGTGCAGGGCTGAGGCGGGGAGGGGTTCATGAGGGGGCAGAGTCCGACCATGAAGGTCCCTATAAATGCCTGCCAGGACCTTCATGTACTGAGGACAGTGGGAAACCTTGGAGACTTTGAAACAGAGAAGTGGTACGACCAGCCTCATATTCCAGAAGCCTCTCTAAATCAGAGTGGACCTCAGATGGGAACTGCAGGCCCAGGGAAGGAAGACAAGCTAGGAGATGTGACATCAATAGACTGGCGGTGGTGCTGAGAGTGAGCCAGATGCGGGAAGCCAGAGGGAGAGAAGTGGGTCCTGCCAAGACCCATTCATCCAAGACCTGCTCCGGAGGTGGGGGTGACACGGCTGGTGGCTGGACTGATGCTGGGGGGGAGGGGAGGGAGGATTCCAGGCTGATGCTCCAGTTCTGGCTCGAGCAACTGGGTGTCCCAAGTTGCCATTCGCTGGGACAGGGACACTGGAGAGGTTCGGGAGAGAGGCCGAGTTTAGTCTGGGTGGTACCGTCTGACTAAGTTTATCCCTTCTCTCTTCCACCCGGACAAGAGGAAGAGTCACTGAGGAAACCTGAGCTCCAGAGCTGCCTTCCTCCTCCTCCCTGCACCCAGGCTGAAGGACAGATTCGAGAAGGGAGGACCAGTGCTCTCTCCTGTGGGGCCTGGAAAGCAGGTGTGGCCCTCGTGTTGAGGCTGGAAGAGTTGGGAAGGGCTCAGGGCAGAGCCTGCTGGCCGCACCCTGTCCCCAGAACTTGTGGCTGAGGACGCAACTCCTCTCCTCCTGACCAAGCGTGGAGGGGGGTCCCCGATGTGGGGGAGAGGGCAGCCACCCCAGAGAGGGTCTTCTTTAGGGACATAAAGGAGGCAGAGTGATGACAGCCAGAGACAAGAGGGGAGGTTGGAGTGTCATCCATTGCAAGATGGGACCAGTGGGAGGAGGGCCCAGCCAAGATGCCAGATGGGGGCCAGCCAACCCACCCTCCCGGGGCCTTGATGCAAAGTCACCTCCACTCCCTGCCCGGATTGCTGGAGCCACAACTGGAAGGGGGCCTGAGGAGGCCCGGGACTCGCTGAAAAGGGCAAAGTGACTGTGGCTCCACAGCACTGAGGGGCAACCGCTCAGATGGCTCTAGACAGAAATAAGTTCAGTTCCAGGAAAGGATATGTTTGCATACATGAACTGATGGGCTGTGACACGTGTCCCCCTCTCAGGTTCACAGCATCTTCTATAGAATTAAAGCTCAAAAATTCCTAGAGGTTTCTCAAAAACGTTAAATGATGGAGGAGGTCATTTGTGCATGTCGCCAGGGCCAGAAAATAAAGACAGACAAAATTGACTGTTTAAAAATTAAATATCTGGTTAAAAAAATAAAAATATAAAAATAGCATGTTCAAATCAAAAGACAAGCACAAGATGGGGGAGGTATTTCCAACATATGGCAGACAAGAGCTAATAACATGTCTAACATAGAAAGTGGCTGTCAGTCCACAGTAAGGAAATGAAGAACTCATCAATAAAATGGGAAAGAGCAGCAGGGGTCCGGCACAGAGTGAGTTCACGCTGGTCATTTATCATGTACAAATGTCCCGCTTCACCCATACGTTTAAAAGTCAAATTTCAAAAGGAAAGGAACTTTGATTTTTACCATCATTTGATCAAGAATAAAGCCTTACCCCGGGATCTCAGAGGCTCTGGAGGAAAGCACGTGCTGCGTCCTTGTTAGAGCGGCAAACACCGTGTACTCTCTGGGCTTCCACGGGCCATAACTATAGAAACGTAAGATCCGATTCCTGACCCACAAATTCCCCTTCGAGGGCCCAGACACCTTGGGTGTGTCTCAAGTGGGACTTTAGATTGACTTGATCCAGAACCCCTGGGGTGGGCGTGGGGGCAAAATTCTCAGGACCTGGGTCTCCAGGGCAGATCTGCAGGGAAACTCGTTGATCTCAGACTCTCAGAGCCCCTGAGGCCCAGTCCCTAGTCCTGGTGGAGGCTTCAGTGGGCGGAGGAGTCAGTCCACAGGGCAGCACTGGGGGGGCTCTGTTCCCAGGGCTGGGCTCCAGCAAGGGGGACAAGTTGGAGGGAGCTGTCCCACAAGGGTGGGGGTGTGGGGCGGAATCTTCTAGCCCTGCTTAACTGCTGAGAAAGAGAAGAAGGGATAGGAATGGAGGAGAGGGGAGATGGGGGTGGGGGTGGGATAAGGCCTGCAGACCCTTCCCCAGCAAAGAATGACCAACGTGCACCCCACGCCAATCGGCTAAATTTGTTCTGTATCGCAACATACTCATTTGATTTTCCTACAATATTTCCTTCCAGCGAAGTCTCTGGAACACTTGAGGCTATGGCAGTAGCTGCTGACATGGTCTCTGGATGTCCCCAAGGCGAGGCTGCAGCCCCACGTCAGCTGCCTGTGTCCCACGATGTGCTAACGTCCTGGACGAGGACCAGGCAGGCGGCCCCTCCTGGGGAGCTGGAGCTCCCACACACACTTTTATAGCATATACAAAGTTTCAGGGCAGAGCTGGGCTGCAAGGAGATCCTGTCAAGTGGGTGGCGCCCCCATGACACAACCCTAGAAGAGTAACTCACTCCAGGGTGACTTGATTGGGTCCTCTGCTTATCCCAGAAATGATGATATAACTAAATGGAATTAAGGGCTAGCCCGAGAGGGGGCAGGGGTGTTACCAGGGTGTGAAAATGACCTCCCCATAGGGTGGAGGGATCAGAGAGGATTCTGGGAGAGGAGGTCGCTTTTAGCTGAATCCAATGGGCCTCAGCTGTGTTGTGGAAGGGGGAGCTGCAGGGAGAGGGAACAGAAGATGCAAAGGCACAGAGAGCTCCCCAGGGAGGCCTGAGCATAGGCAACATTTGGAGGAAGATGGAGCCAGACAGCCGATCGCTGTACCTTCCAGGGCCTTGTGCGTGGAGCTAGAGATATGTGTCTCCATCCAGGAGCAGTCGGAGACTTTGCAGACTTTTATAAAAATATTATTTTATTGAGGTCACATTGGTTTATACCATTGTGTAAATTTCAGGTGTACAATATTATATTTCAGCTTCTGTGTAGACTGCATCATGTTCACCACCAAAAGTCTACTTTATATCCCTCACCATACAAGTGTGCTCCTTTACCCCTTTCACCCACCCCCAGCCCCCTTCCCCTCTGATAACCACCAACCTGTTCTCCTTATTTATGTTTGTTTATCTTCCACATATGACTGAAATTGTACAGTATTTGTCTTTCTCTGTCTGACTTATTTCACTGAGCATAATTCAAAAAGATATAAGCACCCCTATCACAGCATTTTTCACAATAGCCAAGACTTGGAAGCAACCCAAGTGTCCATCAAGGGATGAAAGAATAAAGAAGAAGTGATATATGTATATACAATGGAATACTGCTCAGTCATAAAAAAGACAAAGTCGCGCCATTTGCAACAACAAGGATGGACCCTGAGGGTATTGTGCAGACTTTCAATCAGAAGCCGTGGCGTGCTTAGCAAGGGCTGATCCAGCGTTTGGCCTGAAGCTTATACAATCAGGGCCATCCCTTAGGACAAGAATTCAGATGTTCTGAATGGGCATCCTCTGTTGGGTATGATCATTTAGGTCTTTGTATAATAATCCTCATAATTCCTAGTGTTTAATGAGAGCTTACTCTGTGCCAGGCTCTGTTCTCAAGACTTCACCTGTATTGACTGTTTTAATCCTCTCATCACCCTGTGAGACCTGCCATAGTACAACCAGCAGGATCCAGAAAGTACAATTGCTTAAAATGTGGGGCTGCGTTTTTTTCATGAGGTTAATATAAATTCTGTAAGGTCACGAGAAGCACCACAGTAAACATAGTAAAATGTAGACAGGTCACCAACGATCATCCCAAACAGTCAGGAGCAGTCACTCTTAGGACTCTACTAGGATTGGTGCCGACATGGGCTCTGGCTCTGTTACCTCACCCATTTTACACATGAGGCTACATCACTAGTAGGAGAAGTAGAACTTGCACCAAGCTTATTTGCTCCAGTATTTCCATACTTCTAGTCAGAACATCATACAGCTTGTGTACGTACAAAAACTTATATAAAGGCAAGCTTTTTACATGCCTTTTTCAAATCCTTTGTATCCTGTACAAAATGCCACAGCTCTTGTCAGGCAGCCCACTCTCAGAGCCTTGGCTCCCTGTGGGTCCTGATGTCACTGTACCTTCCCTGCCCTTTCAGGCCCAGAAATGGCAAGGACTCCCATTGTCCATAGTCCCTGGATGCTTTACTGTTCCTTCTTGGTTTCCTTACCTCCTCTCAAAACTCTGAAAATAATTCATTCATTAAACTGTCAACAATCTTCAATGAACCATTTGAATGTTTCACACCGGAACCTTGACAGATACACTTTTCTTATATTCTTCAGAATGTAATTCTTAGCTGTGAATTCTATCTTGTCTGATACCACATTACCATGCATGCTTCTGTCATCAGTATTACCTGACAGTATTTATCTTTCAATAAATAATTTTATCCATTCATGTTTGCTTACCTGAAATTAGTAAATCAATAGCTATGTTCTTCCTCCAAGGAAACAAGTTTCCTAGCATCATTTTTGTATTATCCTCTCATATATCCCTAACATCTTATATTGATGTTTGGAATCTTACCTTGATCTTGAGATGTAATTTCTTAAATCAATACTTATTTACATTTAACAATAGCTTTCTCTAATGACTCTGTTCACTGCTGCTTTATGACTTACATGATTTCTTTCTGGATTCATTTCCTTTAACATTTTTATTCTATAATTTCTGTGATACAAAATAAAATTCACATAATTCTATAATTTCTATTCCATAATTCATTATATAAGGACCTGTGCATGGTAAAGTTGGGAAAGTTTTTATATATGAAAACTGATCTCATTCTCAGTTTTGCTGGATAGTTTGGCTGGCTATAGAATTCTGGTTGCAGAATTACTTGGTCTTAGCACTTTAAAAATATTGTTTAGTTACCTTTTGCCTCCACTTTTACTGCTGAGAACTGTGATGTTTATCAGAATCTCTCTCCTTATAAATAGTGCTTTTCCTTCTGGTAACTAACACTGGAGTCTCTTCATCCCTTCATATTTTGCCATGTCATTAGAATGTAATTATGATTCATTTTTGTTCCATGGTAGTTGGCTCTGCTACACACTTGGTGTGATCTTCCTATTTGAAAATTAATTTCTTTCTTCAGTTTTAAACATCATTAATATTAATTTTGTTGATTGACAAGCCACCAGTATCACCAAAGAAAATCAATTTCTGACACTTACAATGGAATGAAGCCAGAAATAGCCAAGACAACCTTACAGAAAAATTAAGTTGGAGAACTTACACGATCAGATTTGAAGACCTAGTATAAAGCTACAGCAAACAAGTCAGCATGGTATTTACATAGGAATAGACAAATAGGCTAATAAAACAAAATATTGAGTCCTGAAACAGAGCCACTTGTGATTTTCAACAAAAGTACTAATGATTCAATATATAAATGAAATAATTTTCAATAAATGTAGCTTGAGCACATGGATATCCATATTAAAAATAAATAGATAACTCATGCATCACCCCACGCACAAAATTAATTTGAAATGGTTGATAGACTTAATTTCAAAGATAAAATAATAAAACTTGTAAAGGAAAAGTAAGAATGTTTGTTAATTTTGAGAAAGAGACTGTGAATATGTAAGGTATTAAAATTCGAGGAAGCTAAATGTAGAGTTCATGTGAATTCTCTACTATTTTTTGCAACTTTTCTGTAAATCTATAATTATTTTAAAATAAAGAGTAAAACAATTAGGGCATAGTTGCCAGTGTGCTGGCATGGTAGTTAGGTTTGCATGCTCTGCTTCAGCAGCCTGGGGTTCATGGGTTTGGATCCTGGGTGGGGACTTACACACCACACATCAGGCCATGCTGTGATAGCATCCCACATACAAAGTAGAGGAATACTGCCACAGATGTCAGCTCAGGGCCAGTTGTCCTCAACAACAACAAAAATTAGGGCACAACTTGATAACTCTGGGATAGGCAAATTAACTTAAATAATAAACAAAAATTACTATCCAAAAAAGAAAATATTGAAAAATTTGACTCCATTAAAACAAAGAACTGTTCAGAGTGACGTCAGCATCATGGCAGAGTGAGATTTCCCCCTTAGACTCTTCCCCTGTAAGATACAACAAAAAGAATATTCACATACCAACACAGGACATTCACACAATGCAAAAGATGTCTGAGAGACCCATGCAGCCTCACATTTGAAGGTGGAGGTGCTGGGACCCCCAGAGTAAGTGGAAGGAGGTAAGGAGAACTCCTTTCCTTTTCCAATGACAGTGACCATGGAACCAGGACCACACAGCTCTCTGAGAGATGGGGGGACGGGCAGCTATCTGAGGGAAAACCATCACTCTGCAAGTTATCTCAAGGCCTGTGGGAAATTCTCATATGGAACTGAATGGGATTGAACTATGGTGGGGGTGTCTTCGTCAAGCAAGCACTCCAGGAGAGCAGAAAATGAGGGAAGAGCACAAAGCCCCAGGGGTCAGGTAGGAAAAAGAGCCCCACCCCCTACCCGGAGCACCAGCACAGCTGGTCATCCAGAGTGCCTGCACATTGTGGTGGGCTCAGAGTGCACAGCTCTTGACCCCCACCCGGTAGCAGTAGGTGGAAGTTGCAAACAGATATTTTCAGAAGGAGGAGAAACAAGCCAATGTCCTCAAGCAGTATGCAAAAATATATTAAATCTCCAGACCAGAAGGGAAATGACAAGCACCCAGAAATCAATCTTGAAGGCACATAAATCTATAGCTTAAACAACAGAGACTTTAAAATAGCTATCAGAAAAAAGCTCAATGTACTACAAGAAAAAACAGATAGACAATTTAATGAAATCAGGAACTTCTTCACAAAAGAGATTGAAAGTATAAAGAAAAAGCAATCAGAAATGTTGGAGATGAAAAACACAATGGAGGAGATAAAGAGCTGGAATCTTTAAAGAACAGAGCTGACAGTATGGAGGAAAGCAGTAGCAATATTGAGGATAGCAATGCAGAAATGCTCCAGATGGAGGAGGAGAGACAACTAAGACTACAAAGCAATGAAAAAATTCTCTGGGAAATATCAGACTCAATTAGAAAATGCAGCATAAGGATTATAGGTATTCCAGAGGGAGAAGAGAGGGGAAAGGGGACAGAGAGCTTGTTCAAAGAAATAATAGCTGAGAACTTCCCAAACCTTGGGAAGGAGCTGGAAATGCAAGTGAATGAAATCAATAGATCTCCTAAATATATCAACATGAAAAGATTCTCCCCAAGGCATATAGTAGTAAAGCTGACAAATGTCGGATAAAGAAAGAATATTAAGGGCAGCAAGACAAAAAGTAAATAATAATAACTTAGAAAGGAATCCCTATCAGGCTCTCAGCCGATTTCTTGGCAGAAACCTTACAGCCTAGGAGAGAGTGGAACAATATATTCAAAATTCTGAAAGACAAAACTTTCAGCCAAGAATACTCTATCCAGTGAAAATATCCTTCAGAAATGATGGAGAAATAATAACTATCCCAGATAAGCAAAAGCTAAGGGAGTTCATTGCCACAAGATCCCCACCTACAAGAAATGCTCAAGAATGCCCTCATGTAGAGAGTGACATCAGCATCATGGTGGAGTGAGATTCCCTCTTTGAAACTCTGTCCCTTAAGACACAACAAAGACATCATTTGCATACCAACAGAGGTCAATCAAACACTACAAAGGACTTCTAAGAAACCATTGCTGTGGTACATCAGACAGTGGAGGCACAGGATGCCCCAAAGGACATGAGGAGAGGTCAGGAGTTTTACTCCCCCTCCCCAATCAATTGGCAAAGACAGACAGTGCAGCTCGCAGACAGAGAGGAGGAGGGGCTGCCCTCTGCAGGGAAAACTATTGCCCTCCAGGTGCTCTCACAGACTGTCGAGACATCCCCACCAGGAAGCGACGATGGACTGTTTCGGGGGTGTGGCAAATGCCCCAAGAGTGTCAGAAAGGAAACCCCAGGGTCAACCAGGAGAAAGAGAGAACCCGTCCCCCTACATGCCCTGCACTTCAGCACAATCCCTCCAGGGATTGCAGTGGGCTCAGAGCACACCGCTTGTGACCTCCACCCAGTGGCAGCAGGTGGAAACTGCAGGACCATCTTCAAGATGAAGAAAGGCAAAGCTTAATCCGTGGGATCTATGCAATGGTATCTTATGTCTACAGACCAAGAGGAAGATGACAAACACCCAGAAACCAACCCTGAAGGCACAGAAATCTATAACCTGAATGACAGAGAATTCAAAATAGCTATCATAAACAAACTCAATGAAATATAAGAGAACACGGGGAAACAAGTCAACGAATTCAGGGATTTCTTCACAAAAGAGACTGAAACCATAAAGAAAAACCAATCAGAATTATTGGAGATGAAAAACACAATGGACGAGATAATGGAAAAAATGGAGTCTTTAAAAAGCAGAACTGACAACATGGAGGAAAGAATTAGCATTATCGAGGATAGCCACACAGCAACACTCCAGATAGAGGAGGAGAGAGAGCTAAGACTAAAAAGAAATGAAGAAATTCTTCAAGAAATATCAGATTCAATGAGGAAAAGCAACATAAGGATAATAGATATTCCAGAAGGAGAAGAAAGAGAAAAAGGAGCAGAGAGTTTGGTCAAAGAAATAATAGCTGAGACCTTCCCAAACCTAGGGAATGAGATGGAAATAACAGTGAATGAAATCAACAGATCACCTAAATATATAAACAGGAATAAACAATCGTCATGCCACATAGTAGCGAAGTTAACAAGACTCAGTGACAAGGAAACAATATTCAGGGCAGCTAAACAAAAAAACAAAATAACATACAAAGGAAACCCCATCAGGCTCTCAGCTGATTTCCTGACAGAAACCCTACAGGCTAGGAGAGACTGGAATGATATATTCAAAATCATGAAAGACAAGAACCTTCAGCCAAGAATACTTTATCCAGCAAAAATATCCTTCAAATATGAAGGAGAAATAATAACTCTCCCTGATAAACAAAAGCTAAGAGAGTTCATCACCTCAAGACCCCCACTATAAGAAATGCTCAAGAAGGCACTTAGCCCTGAAAAAAAACAAAAGAGAAAGGGGATACAAAGGTTTCAGCAAGAGGAAAAGCAAGGAGACTAAAGCAGGAAAAACTACAGTTGGAAAACATCAAAAATTAATTCAAGCTCATCACTGTAAAGACACACTCATGACACAACATGGAATAAGTTGTGACAACAACAAATAAGGAGGGGAAGAGGAAAGGGATCGAATCGACTCAGCCTAAGGAAACAGGAGGCATCTGAAAATGTACTATCTTATCCAGGAGATCTTTTATATAAACCTCATGGTAGCCACTAAACAAATAACCAGAAGAGAACCACATATGACAAATAAAGAGAAAACTAAGAGAATCATCATGCAGAAATACCAACTGAATTGGCAGTCCAAAACACATGCAACAAGAAACGAAGGAAATGCAAAAGAACCAGAAAAGGAACAATAAAATAGCAACATTAAACCCTCATATATCAATAATCACTCTAAATGTAAACGGATTGAATTTTCTGATCAAAAGACACAGAGTGGCAGGATGGATTAAAAACCAAGATACAACAATTTGCTGCTCCAGGAAACACATCTCACCTCTAAAGACAAACACAGACTCAAAATAAAAGGATGGAAAATGATACTCCAAGCTAATGGCAAACAAAAGAAAGCAGGAGTTGCCATACTTATATCAGACAAAGTAGACTTCAAGATAAAAAAGGTAATGAGAGACAAAGAAGGGCAATATATAATGATAAAAGGGACACTTCACCAAGAAGACATAACAATTATAAATATCTATGCACCCAACACAGGAGAATCAAAGTACATAAAACCACTGCTTAAAAAAAACCTAAAAGGAGATATTAACAATAACACAAAAATAGTAGGGGATCTTAACACCCCCCTTACATCAATGGATAGATCATCCAGACAAAAAGTCAATAAGGAAATAATGGACTTAAACGAAAAGCTAGATGCAATGGACTTAATAGATATATACAGAGCACTCCACGCAAAAACAGCAGAGTACACATTCTTCTCAAGTGCACATGGCACATTCTCAAGGATAGACCATATATTAGGAAACAAGGCAAACCTCTATAAATTTAAGAAGATTCAAATCATTACAAGCATCTTTTCTGATCATAATGCTGTGAAACTAGAAATCAACTGCAAGGAAAAAACTGGGAAAGGGACAAAGATGTGGAGACTAAACAACATGCTGCTGAACAACCAATGGATCATTGATGAAATTAAATGAGAAATCAAAAGCTATCTGGAGACAAATGAAAAGGAAAATACACCAAACCAACTCATATGGGACACAGCAAAAGCAGTCCTGAGAGGGAAATTCATAGCAATACAAGCCCACCTTAACAACCAAGAAAAATCTCAAATAAATAACCTTAAACTGCACCTAATAGGATTAGAAAAAGAAGAACAGACAAAGCCCCAAATCAGCAGGAGGGAAATAATAAAAATCAGAGCAGAAATAAATGAAATTGAAATGAAAAAAACAGTAGAAAGGACCCATGAAACAAAGAGCTGGTTCTTTGAGATGATAAATAAAATTGACAAACTCTTAGCCAGACTCACTAAGAAAAAAAGGGAGAAGACTCAAATAAATAAAATTAGAAATGAAAGAGGAGAAATAACAATGGATACCACAGAAATACAAGGGTTTATTAGGGAATACTACGAAAAACTTTATGCCAACAAATTGGACAACCAAGAGGAAAGGGACAAATTCTTGGACACATACAACCTCCCAAAACAGAATCAAGAAGAAATAGAGAATCTGAATAAACCAATCAGAAGTACAGAGATTGAAACAGTAATCAAAAACCTCCCCCAAAATAAAAGCCCAGGAGCAGATGACTTCCCTGGAGAATTTTACCAAACATTCAAAGAAGATTTATCACCTATCCTTCTCAAACTATTCCAAAAAATAGAGGAAGATGGAATACTTCCTAACACATTCTACGAGGCCAACATCATCCTGATACTAAAGCCAGACAAGGGCAATACAAAGAAGGAAAACTACAGGCCAATATCACTGACGAACATAGATGCAAAAATCCTCAACAAAATATTGGCAAACCGAATACAGCAATACATCAAAAAGATCATACACCATGATCAAGTGGGATTTATACCAGGGACACAGAGACAGTTCAACATCCACAAGTCAATCAAGGTGATACGCCACATTAACATAATGAGGAATAAAAACCACATGATCATCTCAATTGATGCAGAGAAGGCATTCAACAAGATCCAAGATCTTGTTGAGAGATAAAAACTCTCAACAAAATGGGTATAGAAGGAAAGTACCTCAACATAAAAAGGGCCATATATGACAAACCTACAGATAATATCCTACTCAATGGGGAAAAACTGAAAGCCATTCCTTTGAGGACAGGAACAAGACAAGGGTGCCCACTTTCACTGCTCTTATTCAACATAGTACTGGAAGTTTTGGCCAGAGCAATTAGGCAAGAAAAAGGAATAAAAGGACTCCAAATACGCAATGAAGAAGTGAAACTCACTATTTGCAGACGAACAGATCTTATACATAGAAAACTCAAAAAAAATCCATTGGAAAACTACTAGAAATAATCAACAACTACAGCAAAGAGGCAGGGTATAAAATCAACTTACAAAAATCAGTAGCATTTCTATATGCTAATGATGAACTAACAGAAAGAGAACTCGAAAAGACAATCCCATTTACAACTGCAACAAAAAGAGTAAAATATCTGGGCATAAATTTAACCAAGGAGGTGAAAGACCTACACAATGAAAACTGTAAGACACTATTGAAAGAAATTGAGGGAGACATTAGGAAATGGAAAGATATCTCATGCGCATGGATTGGAAAAATAAACATAGTTAAAATGTCCATACCACGTAAAGCAATCTACAGATTCAGTGCAAGCCTAATCAGAATCCTAATGTCATTCTTCATGGAAATAGAACAAAAAATACTGAAATTTGTATGGGGCAACAAAAGACCCCGAATAGCTAAAAGAACAAAAACAACAAAAGAGCAAACCTGGACGCATCACAATCCCTGATTTCAAAATATACTATAGAGGTACAGTAATCAAAACAGCATGGTACTGGTACAAAAATAGACACACAGATCAACGGAACAGAATTGAAAGCCCAGAAGTAAAACCACACACCTATGAACAGATAATCTTCGACAAAGGAGCAAAGAACATACCATGGAGAAAGGGAAGTCTCTTCAATAAATGGTGCTGGGAAAACTGGACAGCCACATGCAAAAGAATGAAAGTAGACCATCTCCTATCGCCATACACAAAAATAAATTCAAAATGGATTCAGGGCCTGAAATTACAAAACTCCTGGAAGAAAATATAGGCAGTACACTAATTGACATTGGTCATAAACGGATCCTTTTAGATTCCATGTCTACTCGGACAAGGGAAACAAAAGAAAAAATAAACCATTAATGAAACCAGGATCAAAACGAATAGACAACCCACCAGCTGGGAGAAAATATTCACAAATCATTTATCTGACAAGGGATTAATCTCCATAATATATAAGGAACTCATACAGCTGAGCAACAAAAAGCAAACAACCTGATCAAAAAATGGGGAGAGGATATCAACAGACATTTTTCCAAGGAAGAGATACAGATGGCCAATAGACACATGAAAAGATGTTCAACATCACTAATCATCAGAGAAATGAAAATCAAAACTACCCTAAGATATCATCTTACATCCATTAGAATGGCTATAATCACCAAGACAAAAAACAACAAATGCTGGAGATCTTGTGGAGAAACAGGAACCCTCATTCAAGCCTGGTGGGAATGCAAACTGGTGCAGCCTCTATGGAAAATAGTATGGAGATGCCTCAAAAAATTAAAAATAGAAATACCTTATGATCCAGCAATCCCACTTTTGGGCATCTACCCAATGAACATGAAATCAACCATCACAAGAGGCTTGTGCACCCCTATGTTCATTGCAGCAGAAGGACAGACACCACATTATTTCACTCATATGTGGAATATAAATGAACACATGGACAGAGAGAACTGGTTGGTGGTTACCAAGGGGAAGGGGGGTGGGAGGCGGGCACAAGGGGTAAAGGGATGCATCCACATGGTGATGGACAAAAAATAGTGTAAAGCTAAAACCCCACAATGTTATAAACTATTAAGACATCAATAAAAATGAAAAGAAAAAAAAAAGAATGCCCTCATGCCTAAAAAACAGAGAGAAAGGGGATACAAAGCTTTGAGCAAGGAGAAAAATAGGTAGACAAAATCAGAAAAATTTTTAGCTCTCTATCACAGTAGGTCATGAAACAATTATAACATCAAAGATTAAGAGAAGGAAAGCACCAAAAAGAAATATAACCTTATCACTTTAAACACAAACTCACAACCCAAGATGGAATATGTTGTGACAATAATAACTTAGAAGGGGAAGAGGAAAGGGATGGAATCGACTTAGTCTAAGGAAATAAGAGGCCATCAGAAAATGGACTATCTCATCTATAAGAATTTTTATACAAAACTCATAGTAACCACTAAACAAATAATCAGAACAGAGACACATATGATAAATAGAGAGAAAACTATCACACACGACTACCAAACTGAATTGGTAGTTTAAATGCATGGGAAGTGAAATGCAAAAGAACCCTGAAAATGAGCAATAAAATAGCAACATTAAGCACTCACATATCAATAATCACTCTAAATGAAAATTGATTGAATTGTCCAGTCAAAAGATACAGAGTGGCAGGATGGATGAAAAAACAAGATCCAACAATATGCTGCCTCCAGGAAACAAATCTCAGCTCTAAAGGCAAACACAGGCTCAGAGTGAAAGAAAGGAAGACAATATTCCAAGTAATGGCAAACCAAGGAAAGCAGGTGTTGCCATAACTATATCAGGCAAAGTAGACTTCAAGATAAAACAGGAAATGAGAGACAAAGAGGGGCAATATATAATGAAAAAAAGGGGGTTTTCTATGTATAAGATCTGTTCATCTGCAAAATAAATGAGTGGGACTTCATCAGACTACAGAGCTTCTCCAAGACAAATGAAACCACATGATCATCTCAATAGATGCAGACAAAGCATTTGACAAGATGCAACATCGATGTATGATAAAAACTCTCAACAAAAGGGGTATAGAAGGAAAGTACCTCAACATAATAAAGGCCATATATGACAAACCCACAACCAACATCACACTCAATGGGGAAAAACTGAAAGCCATTCCTCTGAGAATAAGAACAAAACAAGGGTGCCCACTCTCACCACTCTTATTCAACATGGTACTGGAGGTTTTGGCCAGAGCAATTAGGCAAGAAAAAGAAATAAAAGGAATCCAAAAGGCAATGATGAATTAAACTCTCTCTGTTTGCAGACAACATGCTTTTATATATAGAAAACCCTGAAGAATCCATCAAAAAACTATTAGAAGTAATCAACAACTACAGTAAAATTGCAGGGTACAAAATCAACTTACAAAAATTAGTTGCATTTCTATACTCTAATAATGAACTAATGGAAAGAGAACTCAAGAAGACAATCCCATTTACAATTGCAACAAAAAGAACAAACTATCTAGGAATAAATTTACCCAAGGAAGTGAAAGACCTATACAATGAAAACTATAAGACACTATTGAAAGAAATCAATGATGACATAAAGAAATGGAAAGATATCCCATGCACATGGATTGGAAGAATAAACATAGTTAAAATGCCCATGCTACCTAAAGCAACCTACAGATTCAATGCAATCCCAATCTGAATCCCAATGACATTCTTCATGGAAATAGAACAAAAAATACTAAAATTCATATGGGGCAACAAAAGACCCTGAATAGCTAATGCAATCCTGAGAAAAAAGAACAAAGCTGGAGGCATCACAGTCCCTGACTTCAAAATATACTACAAAGCTATAATAATTGAGACAGCATGGTACTGGTACCAAAACAGACACACAGATCAGTGGAAAAGAATTGAAAGCCCAGAAATAAATCCACACATCTATGGACAGTTAATCTTCGACAAAGGAGCCAAGAACATGCAATGGAGAAAGGAAAGTCTCTTCAATAAATGGTGCTGGGAAAACTGGACAGCCACAGGCAAGGAATGAAAGTAGACTGTTAACGTTTGCCATACAGAAAAATTAACTCAAAATGGATTAAAGACTTGAAGGTAAGACCTGAAACTATAAAACTCCCTAAATAAAACATAGGCAGTACACTCTTTGACACTGGTCTTAGAGGGATCTTTTCAAATCCCCTGTCTACTCGGACAAGGGAAACAGAAGAAAAAATAAACACGTGGGACTTCCTCAGATGAATTAGCTTCTGCAAGGCAAATGAAACCAGGATCAAAATGGAAAGACAACACACCAGCTGAGAGACAATATTTGCAAATCATATATATGACAAGGGGCTAATCTCCATAATGTATAAAGAACTTACACAACTGAACAACAAAAAACAACAACCCAATCAAAAGATGGGCAGAGGATATGAACAAACAATTTTGGGAGGAAGATGTACAGATGGCCAATAGACACATGAAAAGATGCTCAACATCACTTATGCAAATCAAAACTACACTCTGATATCACCTTACACCCATTAGAATGACTATAATCACCAAGACAAAAAACAACAAATGTTGGAGAGGTTGTGGAGAAATGGGAACCATAAGTCACTGCTGGTGGGAATGCAAACTGGTGCAGCCTCTACCGAAAACAGTACGGAGATGCCTCAAAAAATTAAAAATAGAAATACCTTATGACCCAGCTATCCTACTACTAGATACTTATCCAAAGATCCTGAAATCAACGGTCCAAAGAGGCTTATGCACCCCTATGTTCATTGCAGCATTATTCACTATAGCCAAGAAGCGGAAGCAACTCAAGTGTCCTTTGACTGATGATTGGATAAAGAAGATGTGGTGTATAAATACAAAGGAATACTACTCAGCCATAAAAAAGACAAAATAATCCCATTTGCAAAAACATGGATGGGCCTTGAGGGTATTATTATATTAAACAAAATGAGCCAGACAGAGAAAGACAAACACTGCGTGATTTCACGCATATGTGGAAGATAAACTAACACATGGACAGAGAGAACAGTTTGGTGGTTACCAGGGGGACGGGGTTGGGGGGTGGGCACAAGGGGTGAAGGGACACATTTATATGGTGACTGACAAATAATAATGTACAACTAAAATTTCACAGTTATAAACTATTATGACATCAATTAAAAAAAAGCTGAGCTGGTGACTGTGGAGAGAGAAATCGAATTAGTAGCCGAGTGGTAGGAAATCTGCCAAGGGAGAAAAGTATTTACATTAGAATGAGGATAAACAGGCAGAAAAGAACAAAGTGAAGCCCATTCCCCCACACTCCGTTAAACCGGTTCTGCAATCCTGGAAATAAGTTAGTCCAATAAAATGTGTGAGCTTTGTTTATCTCATGGAAAATGTCAATCTTTCTTTTTAACAGACGTTTAAGTTAGACACTACTTATCCTGTTCGACTCATGTAAAAGCAACATTTTTCACCGATGATTGCACAAGCTCCCCCTTGCTGGGCAGTTAGTGTATCCAGAGCACGTCGATTCTGGAGCACCACAGAGGCTAGGTTAATCTCGGACTGGAGTATTTTCAGTTTGCATGGTGGGGTTGAACTGTTTTTTCCATTACCATGGAGACATTTAGAATTGCCTTTTCCAACTCATAATCTCCAAAGCTGGAATCTCCAAAGCCTGAAAAGAACTTGGAGTTGGGATACACAAGCGTATTTTCCACAATTTCTCAACTGGCCCGTTTATGTGGCACAATCTTATGAACAAAGGAACCCAAGTTTGTCATTTGGCTGACATTTAGGGTGGAGTATTTGGTGACAGAAGGGGCCAGGTATCCAATTCCACATCGTCCTGACCAATTAGGTGGGAATCCTTTATGTACGTTGTTGCCACATAAAATAAATAGACCAGTGTGATTTAAAGACAAGGTTAGAACTGAATCTGTAGTTCCCTGGATCTGGAATATTCCTTTGCCACTGGTACTATTAGTGCCTAAACATCTCCATTGTCCACACGGTGCTGTCAGTCTGTGAGAACAGAACAGACTGCAGAATAGCTGGTGCAGGAGGCCTGCAGTCTGACTTTGGCAGCTATAAAGCCTGGTCCTGTCACCTGACCAAGTGAGTCCAGATTTTTGATCCACCCATAGATAGTCTGTGGTATTGGGCAGCTTATCCATGCTGGCAGCTGCAATTCCCCAAGTTGTACAGAGGTGGCTCGTAAGCCATCCAGAACATTTGGTGATTTGGCAAATGTTTGTGCCAAAGGGAGTAGTGCTAGGGTCACTTTTAATTCCCTTGAGAGGTTTGAAGATGCCACCTGTGGAATCAAACCACAGAGTTTGACTGCAATATTGTCCTGGTCTGTCACCCAGGAAAGGTCCAGTGTTATGTTTACTTTCAATGCAAAGGGGAAAATTTTCACCTGTTGTCTTTACCTGGGTAAGGGACAGTCCTTGAGCTTCTAGAGAGGTTTTCTGGGGCCCAAGTGACTTGCCAGGACAAGAGGCAGAGTGAAGTTTTCCTTGTGGATTCCATACCCTGTCGTTCATCCATCTTCTGTACTTAGTCCACCAGGTGTTCACATCAGCAGGAACAAAGACTAGTTCAGGTTCTTTTGTGCTCTCTAGCTGTTGACATAACCAACAGTCAGATTGATTAGTTAGCGTGGCCAGGGTTTGGTAAACTGGGATAAGGGGGTGTTTGGTCTGTGCTCGACCTGTTGAAAAAGAGAGAGTTAGGAAAAGGAAGACACAGATTGGAAAAGAGCCCAGAGTGGAAATTGAGGGGACGTAGGATAGATAGAGACCAGTGCTCTCCAGTCAGCTTTCCAGTAAATGATGAAAAGGAATATGTATATTTATTAGTAGGTTTTTGTATGTGTGTGTACACATGTGTATAGGGAGATTTAAAAGTAAGGGGGAGAAAATAGGTGAACGTGAGGCTTCTTGATCTGTGATCTTGGGAAAAGTCATCTACTTCATGATGTCAGGTGCTTCTGGGACCTGGGTATTGGCCCTGGAAGTCCTTAGTTTAAGGTCACCTGTGGGAACTGTCTCCCAGTTGTCTTGGGAGTGATGTTCTGGGTCTATTTTGGTGTGGTTTGCATGGATCCAGGAAAATTTTTCCTTTATTTTGATGGCAGTGTAGGTGGTCACTAAGACTTCATAAGGTCCTTCCCAGTTAGGTGACAGCCCGTCTTTTCTTCTAAAGACCTGGACATATGCCTGTTCTCCTGGTCAGAAGAGATGGCAAGGCTTGTGAGAAGGTGGGGGCCACGCCTCTTTTACCTGTTGATGATATGCTTCAAGTATACCAGTTAATTTTTGTATATAGCTAGTCATAGCATCAAATTGTTCACTTAAGTTCCCGTAATATTAGCTTATTCCAGGAATGGAAGGTTTAGAGATCCCAGTAGGCATCAGGTGTCCAAAAACTATTTCAAAAAGAGTCAATCCATGCCTCCTATTTGGAGTATTTAGAATCTTTATAAGGGCCAAAGGCAGAGCTTCTGGCCATTTAAGTCCAGTTTCTTGACAGACCTTTCTTCCTCAAGTCCTTTTTATGTCTAGATTTTTATGTTCCACTTGCCCTGATGACTGAGGATGATATGGGGAATGAAATTTCAATGAGTATCCCAGAGTTTTTGAAAGCAAGTGGTTTATCTCTGCTGTAAAATCAGTTCCTTCGTCTGATTCAGTCCATAAAGGAACGCCAAAATGAGGAATAATCTCGGTTATTAATTTCTGTGCCACTGCTGTGGCACCTGCACGTGTAGTCGGATAGCACTCAGTCCATCCACTACACATGCAGACAATAACCAAACAGTGAGAGTAGGCTAAAGCTGGGGCAAGTCTATAAAGTCCATTTGGAGTGCCACAAAGGGCAGTGTGGGTGGGGAGGACTTCCTGGGCTATACTGATTTCTCCCAGAAACTTGGTAAGATTTGCAAGTGGTGCACTGGGAAATAATTTGGTCAGAAATTTCATGGATGCCAATTGTCTTTTAGTTCCTTAACTATCCCTCATTTACACATACATCCCATTTGGTGGGAGATAAGTGCAAGCCAAAAGAAAAGTAGCTGCAGGAAGTCCATTTGGCCCAATGTACAACCCATCTGATAATTGTTTGGCACCCTTTTGGATCCAATTGTCTTTTTCAGACTGTGGGGCATTTGCCTGAGAGTTAATAATATCAGTCAGGGATAAAGTCAGGTTTAAAAATTGGGTAGAAAAAGGATAAGGGGGTCCATTGTGAGCTGCTTGTTTAGCAGCTCTGTCAGCCCTGCCGTGTCCTGAAGATATGACATCAGTCTCCTGAGTGTGGGCTCAACAGTGAACAATGGCAATTTGAGAAGGGAGGTGATAGCTTGTAATAAGGCTGCAATTAACTGTTCATTAATAACAGGAGTTCCTGTGGAAGTTAAGAATCCACAAGATTTCCAAATTGTGCCACCAGCATGGCAGACTCCTAAAGCATACCTGGAGTCTGTGTAAATGGTGGCAGTTTTTCTTTTTGCTAATGTGCAGGCTCTAGTAAGAGCTATGAGTTCAGCAGCTTGGGCTGATTTTCCAGTGGGCAAAGAATAAGCTTCAAGAGTTTCATGTGGGGAAACTATGGCATAACCAGTTATTATGTCTCCCTGGAAGTTTCGTGTACAGGAGCCATCACAAAACAGAAGTCAGTCTGGATTGTCTAAACAGATGTCTGAGAGATTCTCTCGTGGCTTTGAGACCATTTCTATAGTTGCAAGACAATGCAGTGGAAGGGAGTGGGGTTCTCCTTCATCAGGGAGGGGCAGTAAAGTAGCTGAATTCAAAGTGTTACGATGATGTGAGATGATGGAAGGGTTAGGTAAAAGAGCCGCTCATAGGTGGTCTGTCGCCATGTAGAGAGGTGTTGTGTCCTGTGAGCTTGCAATATAGCGGAACCAGCATGGGGCACAGAGAGATGAATGGGAAAGCCTCATGTTAGAGTACTGGCCTTGTCAATCAGGGTGGAAGCTGCAGCGACCGCACGTAAGCATGGGGGCATGCCTGATACCACAGGGTCTAGTTGGCATGAGAAATATGCTATAGGGTGTATACGAGAAGCAAGAGATTGTCCTAGCATGCCTGTAGCAATTCCAGTATTTTCGTGACAGTATAAATGAAAACATTTGTCAAAATTAGGTAAGCTGAGAGCCAGAGGCATGGACAAAGCTCATTCTAAGGCTTCAAAGGCGTTTAATGTCTCTGAAGGCCAGGAAATAGGCTCTGGAGTGGTATCTGGGAGAAGAGCACACAGAGATTTAGCAAGGGCCGCAAAATTAGGAATCCTTTGGAGGCAGTAACCAGCTGCTCCTAGAAAGTGACATAGATGTCTTTTTCGTTTTGAGGAGAGGGATGGATGAAATTGACTCAAGGCATTTTGGGGTGAGCTTTGAATGCCTCGAGATAGTTCGTGCCCTAAGTAGGTAACGGTCGTTTGCACCCACTGAATTTTAGATCTGGAGGCTTTACGGCCTCGTGCATCCCGTGCCTTCAGGAGAAGGAGGGAGTCTGTGAGGGCTCCCTGCTCAGTTTGATTACAGAGTAGATGGTCATCCACATATTCAACATAGCGGAACCTTGAGTAAAGGCTACAGAATCCAAGTCAGCTTTAAGGACTTGGGAAAACATTGAGGGGACTCACAATATCCCGGAGGTATGTGAGTCCATGTCAGTTGTCTCCCTTTAAATGTAAATGCAAAAGAAACTGTGAGTCAGGGTGCAGTGGGATTGAAAAGAAGGCTGAGCAGAGGTCAACTACTGTAAACCAGGCTGCATCAGCAGGTATTGAGGTCAGGATGACAGCTGGATTAGGGACCACACGATGCCCAGGAATTACAAAAGAGTTTATTGCTCTGAGGTCTTGTACAAATCTATAGATTTGGTGTCTGTCTGAGTCAAATTTGCCTTCTTTTTTTACTGGCAAGATTGGAGTGTTACAGGGTGAGGAAGTAAAAACTAGTACAGCCTGCTGCAAAAGGGAGTCTATTGTGTGTTCAGTTCCTCACTCTGCATCTCTGGAGAGTGGGTATGGGGCTACTGATGGAAATGTTTTATTCTTTTTCCAAGTAACGTGCACGGGTTCTGCACTAAGCAACAACCGTACCTCATTTGCATGTGTAGCCAGAGACTAGTTGGGATATCTATTAAAGACTATTCCTCTTCAGGAGGATTTAAATCAGGACGAGTTTCTAGCAAGGAAAGTAGGAGACTTGGGGTTTGGTCAGAGGGCATGGAGACAAAAACACCTTTTTCATTACAATTTATAGTGGCATTAAATTTACATAACAAATCTCTGCCAAACAGGTTTGCTGGTCAGTGGTCGGAGACTAGAAAGACATGATGAGTGTTAAGGGGCCTAAAGATACTGGAGTGGGCTGAGACATGGGCAGTGAGATAGGTTGCCCAGAGACTCCAACAGCTTGAATAGAATCAGAGGTGACAGGTAAAGATAAATCCTTGGAATAGATAGTAGAGAAAGTCGCATCCGTGTCTATTAAGAAATCCAGTTCCCGATCCTCTATTTTAAGTTTAACGGTAGGCTCAGGGGTGAGACTGAGGATTGGATGACCTCATCATTTAAGGGAGAAATGCCCCTCAGGTGGTGAAAAACAAGCCTTCTGGGGCTGCTGGGGCCAAGCGGGAATAGTTTTGAAACTTTCCCTTCTCTTAAGAGTAGGACATTCTCTTTTCCCACGTCCTGGTTTCTTGCAATACCTGCAAGTGTCTGGAGGCAAATAGGGAGGCCTCTCAGTGGCTGTAATGTACTGTCCGAGTTGCATTTCTGCTTCCCAAAAGATTCAACTTGCAAAGCGAGAAGAGCTGCCTTTAATTCTCTTTTTCCTTTGCTTTCCTTCTATTTTCAGAAAGTTGTGCGGCAGCCTCCATTATCACGCTTAATGGTTGCCCCAACCAACCAACCACGCTATTTTGAATTTGTTTTCTTATATCAGAAAGAAAATTTCCAACTTGAGCAGAAATTAGGGGATTCCCATATTCTGGGGCTTCTGGGTTCAATGCAGTGTGCCTTTGAAAAGTTTGTATAAAATGTTCAACCAAGGCTTTTGGATGTTCCCTTTAATTCTGAGCACATGATTCAATTTTTGACCAATTAACTTTAGGAGGAAATGCCTCTAAAATTGCTCCTGTTAAACCTTGAATATTAGCCTCTAGCAGAGCCACTTCCTGGTCATTTTCAGGAGGGCCTGGGAGAGGGTCTGGCCATCTATTTCCCCTATGAGGGGAGGCTTCTCCAGGGGGTTGTCTGGCCTGTCTGATAACCACAGTGTAATCATGGGTTGGAAGAATGCCCCCTGGCAGCCAGTCAAGATCTCTGTCAGTGGGGTTATGAATAGCCACTCATCTTTCTAATTCCTCTCTAATTTTAGTAGGATCTTCTGACAATGGAGGCAAGAGAGTTTTATAGTTTAATAGATTGGCTGTTGTCCAGGGGACATGATTTCTCTGCAGCGGGGGTCCAGGATACACCTGCAATGGACAATGCACTGGAATGCCTGAAGCTGGCAGAGCCTGATGACAGAGCCCTGGAAAGTAGGAGGAGTTGTAAGGGCAGCAGAGGTGGAGAAATATGTTTTCTGCATTTCTAAGTGAACAGAACATGTGTATTCTGTATTTCTAAAGAGAACCTTCCTGCCTTTCCTTGCTGCTTCTACTAAATTCACTTCCTGGCTTTGAGCATTTGCACAAGTAACCTTTGTTACTTGTGTATGCCCCTCGCTTGGAGGTCAGGTCTGAATGTCCCTAGTAAGTCTTCGAGAGAGAGAAGTTAAATTGGGCAGCTGAACGCCCTTTGGAGAAGTTGGAGTTCTAGGATCCAAGGGAACCGGTGGAGGAGCTGGCTGAGAAGCCAAGTTCTGAGGGAGAGGGCTTGAGCCAGGGGCCCAGAGATCCAAAAGACCTTCTGGGGAGTCAGGGACAGGGAGTTGGGGATATAGGGGAGTGTAGGAGGGAGGAGAAGGGGGGTTTTCATTAAATTTGTTTTTTAACCTTTGCTCTAAGTCTGACTTCTGTTCTTTCATTTTATTAAGAGACTCCCTAAGGCTAGCCATTCCATTTTCTGGGTTTTCTTTTTAGTTGGATCTTCCCACAAATACCAGTAAGGCTCCTGCTTGTGATGAGAGCTCCCTGAAATAGTTTTCAAATGTAGAAGTTTTTCCAAATCAAAAGATCCATCGCCTGACCATTGACAAGTACAGTTTCCATTTGTGTATTTATTCCAACAGTGACTCAATCCAATAAGGCTTTTTAAGGAAAGACCCAGAAGTAACTTTCTAGGCTTAGAATAAACCTTACCATGGATGCAAGAGGCATCCCTGGAGAGGTCACAGATGATGTAGCCCCCATGATCCAAAGAATTTACTCCCAAAGATAGTCAGAGAAAGTAAAGACCTTTGTTGCTCAGGCGCTAAGGATGGTGTAGTGAAAACGGTGCCTCCGGTCTCCCATGGGAGCATGGGGCGCCTCCAGTCACAGACCTGCTGATCTGTGACACCGGGCAGGTGCTACTGAGAGGGGACTTTTCCAGCATCAACAAGCAATGAAGGTTGAGATGACAAAGGCCCTTATGGACTGGGCCCTTTATGACAAAACTCCCGAGAGCTTGGCACATCCAGACAGAGAGAGAGCTCGGAACCCCAGTCTTTTTGACTGGCCACCAAGGTGCACCCTGGTAAATGCACCTTCCGTGTGGTGGAGACCAAGGAGAATATTCTCACTGGTCAAGAAACCAAGTTCTCAGGACACAGAACAAGACAGAAGGAAAAACCTGATCTGGTTTTTTTCTCTTATATGCACAATGACAGCTTTATCTAAACCTTGGGTCTCTTGGAGCCAGAATAATACCTAGGAGGGAAGTGCCACGGGGTTGGGGATTGTGTGTGCTTTACAGAGTACCTCGTCATTGCACGGATGTTTTCTTGAAGTTGGCAGGGGACCTGTGTCATCTACCCCATTCTGTGACCTACTGATCCTTTCACAGGAGACTTCTTGAGGTGGCAAGTGCCCTAATGGCTCTTAACTACTTGACTCCTGCCCACCAGATATGCAGCCTCTTTGGCTTCCAAGATGCCCTTAGCAACAGCGTTCACTTCACGTGCATATTAACCCACAGCAAAGTTTGTCTAAATAGATGCCGATCTGCTGAGACCCCAAACTCACCAGCCTGTGGGGCTGGCCTGACAACAGGCTCATAGGGCCTATGCCTGCATCCTACCCTACGGTAGACAGAGACAAAAGGAAAAAAAACAGTGACTATCTCTGGGAGGAAAAGGATCTTTAAAACCAAGAGTACTCTACCAAATTTACCAGAGTCACTAAAAGCACAAGAAACTCATTTCCTGAATATTTTCTCCTGCCAATCTAAATTTAGAAAGAGAAAAAAATTCTCGCTACTTGCTTCCACTGGACCAGCAGATAGAGATTCTGGGAGGCTGACGTGGTAAGAAATCTTACATTTTGCCGGCTTTCGTCAGGCGACCCAGGATCTCCTCATGTGCAGGAGTCCCAGGGAGAAAGCATTCTTCCAGCCAGAGAAGGCAACTTGCCAGCCAGTGGGGATCCTGCCAGCTATACCAAAACTGTAGGGGAAGAGGGAGAATCCCCCCTGCCCTTTCCCTGAAGGTTCTTATGGCTGGTCAAATAATTAAAAAGGCAAGTTGGCAGGAGAAAATAAAACAAAGTTTAATAATGTGTATACATGGGAGAAACTCAGGAAAAACTGAGCAACTCAGCCATCTGGCTGAGGCTGGCATCTTAAATAGCAGCTTCAGGTAAAGACAAAGGAGGATGTTGGGGGTAGTGGTTTGGGACTTCAAAGGGGAGGAAGGCAATTCACATGGAGATGGAAAAGCAAATGTTGTTAGACAACTGTTCACTGGCCCACCTATAGAGAATGTGGCCCGAGAGACAGAATTTCAATAAGATGGGCTTGTTGGTGTCTTTCTTATCACACCTATTTTATATTATCCTATAGTTATCTCGTGCTATAAGCTCCTTCCTGGAACGGGCCTTCTATCTTAAATTCTTTTAGGCAATTTGGGGGAAGGCCAAATGTTCTTCCTGAGTCTTCTGAGCCTTTATTGTCTTCAGCTCGAAATAATCCACGTACCAGAGTGGCGCATCTTGGGGCGTCCTGCTCTGAACCCCATCAAGGCAAATACTTATTAAGAGAAATAATGTTTTTTATTTCTAATTGGTATATTATGTACTTTTTTAGAGAATGATTCATGAGTTGTTCACATTTGAACTATTTTATGAATGAAGGTTTGATCACATAGAGGATGATGATTAATTATAAATATGTTACTGATAATCATCAAGCACAACATGGGTTCATGTGATAAAATATGCAAACTTTTTTTTTTTTAGTTTGCCACATATCCTTTTTACTTTGTTTATTGAACTATATGCCATGCAAAAGTGTTCTACTTTTATATAATAAAATTTATCTCTGTGTTCTCAGGGGTTCTTCTACTACATTGACAAGGAACATCCAGAATCAGTTCAAATAAGAGTTGTCTTTCCCAGGACCACCCAGCAGCACAGCGGTTTAGTTCGTGCTTTGGTAGCCTGGGGTTCACGGGTTTGGATCCCGGGCGCCTGCAACACACTGCTTGTCAGCCATGCCTTGGCAGCATCCCATATAAAGTAGAGGAAGATGGGCACGGATGTTAGCCCAGGGCCAGTCTTCCTCAGCAAAAAGAGGAGGATTGGCAACGGAGCTCAGGGCTGGTCTTCCTCACACACACACACAAAGAGTTGTCTTTCCCATGTTTTGTAACACTTTTCTTTTTAATATTTCAGTGTTTCAGCTAATCCTAAAGAACCTCATGGCTCTCAAGATGGATTGTGACTTATTCTGTAGTTTTCAAAATAAAAGTGCCAAACTGACCAGAGAAGGGGATGCATCCCTGAGGACGACTCTCAGGGACCCATCTGAGAAGGCCTTGAGAAAAGGGACGCGGTGACCACCAATGCCACCCTCCTCCTAATGGGGGAGGGGCATCTTCTTCCACAGCTGTCTGCCTGAACTGTTATCTAAGCCACTGAGAAGATTTATTAAGAACAAATAATTTTATTAATTTTTACTTTTATAGGTTTTTTCTATTACAAAAAGGAGATGAGCATTTGATAATTTTATGTATAGTGAGATGACTATGTACAGGAATTTTTGCTTTTATTATTCCTTTGTGTCAATAAAGAAAGAAAGAGTAGATAATTTTTTAAAATACAAGTGAAATGACCCTATATGGGTATGTAAACTAGGCACATTGGGTCTAAATTCTCTCCCTGACAGCTCTTCAGGAAGAGTGCCTTCCCTCCCACTTGCTCTCTGCAGTTTGCAGAGATTTCCACTTGAAAGTCAGGCCCCTCCTATCTCAGCCTCATTTAGCAACTTCCTCCTCTAGAAAACAGTGACATTTTCTTCTCCCAACTTGATCTCACTGATTTCAAGACTTTGAAAAATAGAAAAATTTCCCAGTAGGTGGAGGCGGGTGTGATGAGGAAATTCTTGTGGCATTTTTTTCAGTGAGTCTAATGGAAATTATTAGCTTATGTTTTAAATAAAGCCATCTCTTACTTAACTCTAGAATATCAAGCAATTTATTTTCACAGTGTTATTGAGATGTAATTCACATACTAGAAAACTCGCCCCTATACACTGTGAAATTCAGAGGCCTTGAATATATTCACAGAATTGTGCAATCATTACCAGAGTCTAATTTTAGACGTTAACATTATTTATTGGCATCTTTACATGAATATATATATTTATTACAATATTATACTATAGTACATAGACACTATTCATATTATGTAATATACATTATATTGTTACATATAATATTATTTATAATATATTAACATTTCTCTTCTATTCTATGTATATATTATTCCTCTGTCTCTAGTTCTTTTTTATTTTGTCATTCTGAATTCATGCATAAGTTTAAAAGCACCTTTTAAAGGTGAACAAATAAAATGATTTTTTAAAAATTACATAAGAAATGCGTATTTCTTATTGTTATAAAATTAAAACTGCTTCAGCCTATAGAATTAAGTATGAGAACATGCACCAACAACTCACACCTCTCGTCCAAGCCCACTTAATTCCTAGGAGATTAACTGTTAACAGTTGACAGCATATGCTCCAGTAGTATTTATATATGTTATGTGTATGTATATATTTATGTACATGCACATCCATATACGGACATACACATATTTTTACATAATGTAACCTGTCTTTACATGTTGTTCCATGACTGGCTTTTTCATATAAAATATAACTTGGTGATCTTTGCTTTTCAGTAATTGTAGCTCTCTCTCATTCTTAATGGTCGTATCATTATGACACAGGATAATTTACCATAATTTGGCTACTTAGGAATATTTATATTGGTTATAATTATTTGTTATTGTCAACAGTGCTGAATTGGATATATCTGTATATTCATCCTTGTGATACATTTGCTCTTCTTGATGTATTCGCTATTTTCTTTGACAATTGATCTCCAAAATTAGAATACCGATGCAAAGAGTATGATATTTATGACTTTGATAAAAACTCAAAATTTATGTTCCAAGAACTCACCAATTTGTAGTCTTATCATGAGTGTATAAGTGTTCCTATTGATCCTGATCTTTAATTTCAGAGGATATCACTAATCATAATTAATTTTTTGTCAATTTGATGCTTAAGAAATAATTTATTTTTAATTTGTATATCTCCACTTATCTGTGAGGTTGTGCATATTTACATATGTTTATCACCCATTTGTATTTTTCTTCTCTGATAATATTGATGGTATATTTTACCAGTTTTCTAACTCATTTTTAAATATTCTTCATATATTCTAAATATTTATTATTTGCATATGAGTGGTATATATTTTTTCTTATAGTCTGTGTCTTGACTTTTTATTTTGCTTATATTATCTTTGTTGTAGAGAAACTTTGGTTTTCACTTAGGCAAATTCTCTCATCTTTTCCCCATAACTTCTGGGTTTTGTGACTTGCTTTCAAGGTTTGTCATTTTGGGGTTCTGTTGTTTTGTTTTGTTTTATGAAATATTCTCAGTCTCTACACTCTTGAGTAGTTTGTTTTTCTCTCTTGATAGAATATGGTAGACACCACTAACTCTAACTAATGCAGATCAAATGTATTCATTTTTAATTTCTTTGTCATAATTCATAAGGTAGGTATATGCTGATTTCTTTAACTATAACTATTAGATGGATATTCAGGTAGTTAAAAAAATTTGCCAGCACTAATAATTTTTCAATAGAAATAGATCCTTAAAAATAGATCCCTACTCATGATTTTGTTTTGTTTTGTTTTGTTTTCTAAAGTATAGAATCCTCAAAATGGTATAACCGAGTCATGGATACACTTCATTATAATTTTCATATTACTGACACACTACTTTCCAAAAAGTGGATGCAATTCACATTCTTACCAACAGTGTAAGAAGGCCTATTTTTCTGTAGGCTCAGTCACACTAAAAGTTATGGTTTTTAAAATAATGCTCACCTGATTGCTGAAAACTTTCACAGGAACTTTAATTAGTCATCTATTTTAACTGCAGTGAGTTGCCTAAATATACCCTTTGTCTATTTTTCTAACTGACAGTTTATGGCAGGAAACACTCTTAAACAAAATAGGAAACCTGAAAAAGTACCAATATTGGAACTTTAATTATTAAACAATTTAATTTCTGTATACCCAAAGGATGGACAAACAAAATTCAAAATATGCTGTCCAAAAAACATTGCAGCACATGAAAAAACAAACATGAAAAAAAAAAAGAAAGAAAACAAGATCTCCCAGGAATAAATGAGAAAAAGTCAAAAAGCCTGTACTTGGAACTGCATCTGGATGGAGAAGATGAAACAAGAAATAAAAGTTGCAGTTGGAAGGGACAAATTGAGCTTTCCTGCATGGGAGGGAACTGCTGTAACCCAGCATGTTGCTTCCAGGTCCCAAGGAAGACATGCTTACAAGCTGCCTAAATAGTTGCTGTATTTGATGCATGATATTTGTGTTATCCTGATTTACATGGATAACTTCTACTGTGGAATCATCAGGAATGATATAGGTTCTTTTCTTTTCTTTTTTCCAAGTCTTATCAGGTTAAGGAATTTCCCCTTGACTCCTAATTTACTGATAAAGTGTTTAAGTATCAGGAACAGACTTTAATATTTATTAAATGTTTCATTATTTCCCTTTGAGATAATGTGGTTTTTTTCCTTTAGTATGCCACAGGATACTGTATGGAAATAATGAACAGGGATCACTGCCTCATCCCATATGTAAAAATTAATTTGATTTGAATTATACTCTGAACATAAAATCAAAATCATAAACATTCCACACAAAATATAAAAGAACGTCTTCATGTCACTGGAACAAAGTTGTCTTAAATTGGACATAAAAATTACTAATCTTAAGAGAATAAAGGTAAATCATATTGAAAATGCCTGCATGAGAAAACATCCCTTTCAGAAAATGATCAAACCACAAAATGAGAGAAAATATTTACAGTATGTATATATGAAAAATATATAAAGAATATATCGAGAATATGTACAGAACTCCTGCAACCTAACAATAAAAAGACCAAAACACAACTTACTAATGGGCAAAAGATTTAACAGACACTTCATAAAAGATATCCCAACAGACACTAAGCACAGAAAAAAATGATCAACATCTTTAATCTTCGGTGAAATGCAAATGTAAGCCATAATGTCACCTCACACCCAGTAAAATGACTAATGTTGAATACAATGACACCACCAATTATTGGCAAGAATGAGGAGTACCTGGGCCACACAGTGGGTGGCAGGATAAAATGGTACAGTCCTTGGTAGTTGCTTATAAAGTTTAATAGGACCTACCCACAACCCAGCAATTCTCTTCCCAGGCATTTACCTAACAAATGAAAATATTGTTCTACAAAAGACTTCTGAATAATGTTTATAGTAACTGTATTAATAATGTATTGCTGTGTAACAAAGTTCTCTAAATCTTAGGGACTTAAAACCACAAATGTTATTTCACAGTTTCTGTGTCCAGAAGTCCATATGTGACATAACTCTGTGCCTCTGCCATAAGGTCCGGTCACTCTCAAGGCTGAAATCAAGGTATCAGCCAGGGTGTCAGTCTCATCTGAGGACTAAGGAGAGGAGGATCTACTTCTCAGTCCACTCACATGGCTGTTGGCTGCCCTCAGGTCTTCACTGGCTGCTGGGCAGAGGCATCAGCTCCCACACACAGGGGCCACTCCGTATGGCCTCTTACACCATGGTAGCTCACTTTCCCCAGGGCAAAGGATCTGAGGGAGTGTGTGAGAGAGGGAGGGAGGACAGGATGGAAGCCACAGTCTTCTTGTAGCCCAATCTTGAAAATAATATCCCATCACTTCTTTCATATTCTGTTCACTAGAAGCAAGTCATTAGGTCCACCATGCACTCAAGACGAGGGGATCACATAAGGACATGAATATCAGGGGGCTGGGATCATTGAGGGCCATCTTAGAGGCTTCCAGGAGAAGCATCATTCAAAATAGCCTAATCTTGGAAAAAATACAACTACCTATCAGCAGCAAATGGATAAACAAACTAAGGTATACAGACACAATGAAATACAGACAGTAATAGGGATGAATTTCAAAACCTTATGCAAAAAGTACAAACTGTGTGATTTCATTTATATGAAGTCCTAGATCAATCAAAACTAAGCCACAGGGACAATAATCAGAAGACTCGCCTCTGGGCTGTTGACTGGTCAGGAGCAGGAGGGTTCTTTCAGGGGTGGTCGTCTTGGCTCAGCTGTTGTCTATATAGGTATATATGCATCTGGAAGAACACATTGAACTGCACACTTAAGATCTGTGAATTTCACTGTATATAAATGACACATCAATAAAATTTTAAAAAGCCACATTTTTCAGATAAAAAAAAAAAAACCAATAGAGTTTGCCACCAACAAATTTGCTCTAAAGGAATTTAAAAGTGTTTTCTTCACTGCAATGGAAAATGATCTGAGAAATTCAAACATTCTGCAAGCCATAGGCTTAAAGGAAATGAGAATATATGAACAAAGAAAAATTGAGTGGATGAAGCAACAATATTAATGTCTATTGATGTTTAAATGTGTGTGCACATGTGACAATGCCTGCACGTGAATACATGCAAGCATGTAGGTATGTTTGGGGGCATATGTGTAAACACATGATCTAGTTTTATGTTTTGATATTATATCATCTGGGAGAGTGTAAATGGAGATGAAGGTCCTAAACTTCTTGCATAATAAGGAAATTAAATATTACTTGTTGAAAATAGAGAAAAGTATGACTCAAAAAATTATGGGTATGACTTCTGTACAATAAACACCAATAAAATTCACAGGAAACCAAAGTTTTTCAGAAAGTTCTACCACTGAAGGCACCATCAGCTTGAACAAGAAAAGACTGAGCCCATTCAAAGTGATGATATGCCTCTGGGCTCCCAGTTTTCTATGGACAGAAAACAGCTTGAGAAAGTAACCTGGCTGCAAAGATGAACCTTTTTTTTGGAAAAGGAAGGACTTCTGTAAAGGAGAAGCTAACAAAGTCTCACAGATGGATTTAATTAAGAGCCACAGAGAAGAATAAACTAGGAGACTACTCCTAGGGTACACATCTTGGCCTAATCAAGAAAGATTCACTGAATCCAAAGGCAGGCAGAGACTTGAAAAGTGTTTGTGTAACGAACCTGTCTTTCCTGCTGCTGGAACTTCCCCGCAGATCCCTGGACACATTTCTGACCTACATCATTGTATGCTAGTAGAACATTTGTTGTAAGCTACTGCATTTGGGGTTTTTATTTGTAAGAAATAGATAATTGATATAATGAATAAGGGGGATTAACAGAAATTCCACAGGAGAAAGTTACAAACAGCCAATAGACATATGAAAAGATGCTTATTTTCATTGATTTCAGGGAAATATACATTAGGATCATTCCTTACTCCTCAAAGTAAGTAAAACAAATAATACTGATAATATACACTACTATTAAAGATGTGGAGAAGCAATAACTTTCATAAACTGTGAGTGGGTATATAAAGTGATTAATGCTTTTTGGGTCACAGTGAATCAATATTTATCTACATGTTAAATTATATACTTTCAGCCTACATTCCTATTCCATAAATCTACAGTTAAGTGATAAAAAGTGCTAATAAGCCTGGGGCCAGCCTGGTGGCATAGCAGTTAAGTTTGTGTGCTCCGCTTTGACGACCCGGGGTTGGTAGGTTCGGATTCCGGGCACGGACCTACGTACCACTCATCACGCTATGCTGTGGCAGGTGTCCCACATGTAAAGTAGAGGAAGATGGGCACGGACGTTAGCCCAAGGCTAATCTTCCTCACCAAAAGAAGGAAAAAAAGTGCTAATAAGCCAAAGAAGTATGTATAAGTCAGTCAACTTCTGTACTGCTCATAAGAACAAATAATTGAAGAAAAAGTAAATGCTCCTTAGTGTGAGAGCGGTTATTTAGGGCAGGTCCTCACCATGGAATACTACACAGGCCTGTAAAAATGAGTTAAGCCTATGTGCACAGAAACAGAAAGATCCAAAAGATTATGTGCAACAACAAATTCTACAACATGTGTACAAAATCCCGTTCTGCACAAAAGTTTTCATGCATTTTTATGTACGTAAAAATAAATAGAAAACCATTGGACACATAAATTAAGTTGTCAAGAGTGATTGCCTTTGGAAATTAAGTGAGAATGAATTGGAGGGGTGGTTATTGAGTAATTTCATTTTAATTTTTTTACAATAATTTATTCAGCTATTAGTTGTGTAATTTATTTTTTTAAATAATAACACTCAGATGTGATAACTAATAGAAAGGCATTTTTGACCATTGTGTGACCCAGATAGAGAGATAGTTAAGAAAATATTCACTTTTATCATTCTAAGATAAAAACATGGACCATTTCTTTATTTTCTGTTTCATCTTTTCCTATAAATATGCTATTTTGTTTATTTGTAACAGAAAATAACACACTACAGCCAACTAAAATTGGCCTGTTACAAGGCAAAATAGCACATTCAATTTTGAAAAGGTATTACAACTACTTATGTGTGTGAAAGGAGCTTTTAAGAAAAGAGTGATGTATTTGATTCAACAAAAGCCCCAAATTTCTCCATAGGAAAACATGTGAAGTCAGCAATAAGGAAGAATAGGAAGTCCCAGCCCTCCTTCCCCCACAGTGACACTAACTTAACAAATTATGGACGAAAACCCCTATCGGAAATCTCCAGACACCAGTTCAGAAGTCGCAGTACCCTAGGCAAGCACAAAGCCAAGAACAGCCACATGGAAACAGGTCAAAAGAACCATAGAATTTCACCCATGATCCACACTCCCTGAAGCTGGCACAACCCAGTTCCACTCACTGTTTGTCCCTCTGCAGGTGGAGGAAAGGGGGGGACATGCATCCAAAGTTCCTGCTTTTCAGAAACTGAACTGGCTGCCTGAGAAACCAGTGTCTGTCTTGCCTTGCTCAGAGCATTAACAGAACCAGGACACTTTGGATGCCTGGGTCCTCTGAGAACACAGGAGAGGCAGGTGGCATGCTGGTGTAGCACCAGAAAACCTGCAGTACTAAGACAGACACTGGGAGGGAGCAAAAGACAACAAGCTCCTAAGAAAGAAACGAGCAAACCTCTTGAATGAAAAATAACACCAAACAACAGTAAATTCTAGAATCTTTCTGAAGCCCAACTTTGATTCAGGTGGGAATCCAATAAACAATGGGATCAAAATATAGAACTGAGAATAAATTATTACTAGTTTTCCTGTGGTCTTCTCCCAGCAAGATGTCAATAACTCTCTCAAATGTGAATGCGTTTCCCACAATCAATCTTGATGTATTTTCATAGAGGAAGACCGAAAGCCTGTGCCTGGCATCGAGTGAGAAGAATCATTGTCTTGCCCTATAAGACCGGGCATTCCATGGATGAGTCACTTGAAGGTACTGTGGAAATTCAATCATTAAGTTGATTCAAGATTAGTAATGGTAGCTTATGCAATTTCCCATATGTTAGATAAAACTATAAAAAGGCTAAGCCATATTCTTTTTGTTTGTAAGTGAAAATTTCATTTAACTTAGACAAACAGTATTCTTACAACCACAGAATTAAAGATGCGTTGAAAACTCAAGTTTGGTTAACATTTCATAGTAGACAATGTTTCAAGCTAATGTCTAGAGATTGTCCGATTGCTGAACATTAGCAAAATTAGACCTCTCCCTGAAACAGTGATACAAGATTATTTTTTAATTAATGGTTTGTATTATCTAGAAGAGGTTTACAGTGACAGGAAAATTGAGCAGACAAAACACATAGTTCCCATATTACCCCTTCCCCCATCCCCACCACGTAGTTCTCCTTATTATGAACATCTTATATTAGCAGGCTACACTTGCGAAAATAAGAAATTTTACTTCATTGTGATGATCTAGAGTCCACAGTTCACATTACGCTTCATTCTCTGGGTTGTACGGTTCTATGAGTTTTGAAATATGCATAATTTCATGTGCAAGATTATAATTTATTACAGAATCATTTCATTCCCCTAAAATTGCCCTGTGCTTCATCTAACAATATCTCTCCCCTTTCCTCAGAAGCCCTGGCAATGCTTCATAGTTTTACTGTCTCTGTAGTTCTATAATTCTATCTTTTCCAGAATGTCACATAGTTGGGGTCATAGGTTAGGTAGCTTTGTCAGATTAACTTATTTCACTAAGCAATATGTAGTTAATATTCCTCCCCATCTTTTTCATGGCTTGAGGGCTCACTCCTTTAAATCGCAGAATAATACCCCATTGTATGGACTTAACAAAGGTGGTCTATCCATTCATCTCTTGAAAGGCATCTTGATTGCTTCCAGTTTGGGTAATTATGGATAAAACTACATTCATAGGCAGGTTTTTGTGTGGACATCATTTTTCATCTCAACTGAACAAATATCTATGAGACCAATAGTTGGATTATGTGGTGCTTTCTTCCTGATCTCAGGGAGAAAACTTTTAGTCTTTCACCATTGAGGATGATGTGTATGTGTGTGTGTGTGTGTGTGTGTGTAAATAAATACCCTTTATCATGTTAAGCATTTCTCCTTCAATTCTTAATTTATGAGAGTTTTTATCATGAAAGACTGTTGGATTTTGCCACATGAATTTTTGCATCAGTTGAGATCATCGTGTGGCTTTTTACCCTTCATTTTATGAATGTGACATATTACCTTGATTGATGATCTTATGTTCAAACATCTCTGCATTCCTAAGATAAATCCCATTTGGTCACTCTGACTAATTCTGTTGAATTATTGTTTGAACGTGGTCCATTAAATTTCACACACTGAGTGCTGTGAGCCCCACCCCCTCAATGTCTCCAGCTGGTGCTCAATGGTCTGGCCTCGCAGATTCCTTCAGTGTCTCCTGGAGGTGACACATAAGTGGGCCCCCTAGGGTTTGTCCTGTAACCCCGGGGAAGCTAGATGCCCACTCGACCTATTTCCCACTGGAGAACCTGCAGGATCAGGGGGACAATCTCAGTGAGGATCGGTGCTAGCCTGGGGTAGGGGTGATGTGGTAAAAGTGAGAACATTCTAACCTTTCTCATGTGCTTTTCTTGGTGTTTGTATTCCAAAGGGTTGCCTCAGCATCATTCCTGAGTTCTGGGATAGAAGAAATAAAGTGTTCTGTAGGAAATTTATGAAAAGATGAATAAAAACAAACCAAGGGCCATTAGGCCTGGCATTTCATACATAGAAACTGTATGTTTTTGGTGAATCCATGAATCAAGGAAAATTTATTGATATATTTGAGGACAAGAAATAGAATTGTATAGGCTAACCCACCAACAAACTAACAATGGCTAATTCTCCTTTCTCTGCAGATTTGAGATACCAGCCCCAGTTTGAACAAAGATTGTTGATGCCCAAATAATTTACTGGGCCAAAGTGGGAACCTTCTGCCTATTGCAGCATTAATCACGATAACCAAGAGGTGGATGCAACTCAAATGCCCATCAACAGATTAATAGATCAAGGAAATGTGGGGTATACAAACAACGGAATATTATGCAGACTTTAAAAAGGAAGAAATCCTATCACATGCTACAGCATGGATGAACCTTGAGGGCATTATGCTTAGTGAAATAAGTCAGCCACAAAAGGACAAATACTGTAGGATCCCACTCATATGAAGTATCTAAAGTAGTCAAAATCACAGAGACAGAAATTGGAGAGGTGATTGCCAAGGGCTAGGAAGAGGAGGGAGAGGAAGGTAATGTTTAATAGGTGTAGAGTATGTTTATACCCAGATTATATAGTTCTTGCAATAATTTCCAAGTGTAATTATCCATGAATTTCATTCAAAAACTTTCAACTGTGTGACTCTTGTATTTAGTTACTGGCTAATCAGGATTTGGGGATAAATCTAGGGCATGTGTTACTTAAAGAGGCAGGGACATGCAATCCAAGCAAAGTGTACTTCCATATTACTCCTCCCAAGATTTTCTGTGGTTTATTAGCATCCAAGTCATCAAACACAAGCAGATTTGCCTACCTGGCCCCTCTCCCCCGCTGTGTTTTAATTTAACAAATATTTTAGTCTATTTACTATGTGCTAGCTTTTGGGAGACCACAAAAGGAATGAGATACAGTCTCCGTTTGACAGTTAATAAGTCAGAAAGAATTAACATACCTGATAGAAATAAGTATTTGTGAAATTTAAAATATCTCTTTTGCATGTCTGACAGCATAGAAATCAAATAAAAAGTTCATATAAGAAGATATCCCAACAACTCAGACACGCACTCACCAACAGTTTTTCATGTATTTCTCCACATCCTCTTCTTGGTGTGTTTCCTCATTTCTGGAGATAAGGCACAGTTTA